>JAECUM010042580.1:0-36715 GCA_016617855.1 Megalonaias nervosa
ACTTTTCCCCATGATTGTAGATTGTCAGGGTCATTTGTAAATAACATATTACATATTCAAACTTTTGTCCATGATTGTAGATATTAATTTAAGATAATGATCATTTGAAAACAAATTATGTACTTTGATTTGAGTTCAAGACATTGCTTTTTCCCCTAAACAAAACAAAACAAAACACTAGTTTACATAATAGTTGTCATGTTGGTGACCATAATGAAAGCACAAGACCTGACCTTGTTTACAACTTTGAATGTTCTGGAAATAAACTTTTGACGTACAGTCTGGTTGTCGTATTGTATCTCAGTTTTAGATCATCAAAATTATTTATTCCTATCTCTACGTTCTGTTGTATTCAGGCATAATGTGAGAGGAATCTTTATATAAATTATTTATTAGAATTACAAGGTGCTTATCGACCGTTGGACTAAATTTTGAATTGATTCAAGGACATTCTGGATTTTACCACTGTGATATACCAAAACTGTTGGTACATCAGACTATTCAAGACTATTGGCACATCAGCATATTCAATACTAGAATTCGGTCAGAACACTCTATACTTTTGGACTTGGAACGTTTAGGATTATTTGGGATTTCATTCACAGTATTGTAGGTTCCTTTTAAATTGTCACTTTTTATTCTTCTGAAATAAATGATTTGCTGAATTTTCATTATTTCTGTTGCTTAGGCTAGGAACACGTAGGACAAGAAAATCTCCATCGTCCGTTCATGGCTGATGGATGATTCAGTGACCGTAAGATTCTGTTGCTGAAATGCAAAACCTGTCCTTAAAAGACTACTGCATTGTGAGAGTACATGTCTTGAGAGGCCAGAGTCTTAATGCCAAAATTAATTATTTAGTTTAATAACCCCCTTTTAGGGATCAACTGTCCTGAAAGATAGAAGTTACCTACAAAATAGGTTACACTATGTCATTTTTTTGTTGCGGCTGCTGTTTCTTAAATTAAAATTTATTTTTTGGTGGTGGTCACAGAGGTCTTAATGATAACCGATTAGGTTTTGGTGACGGCAGTTACGGGGCTTTTGCTTCCAATAAATATCAAATTTCATATTTTTATTAAATTGTATAATATCATCAGCTATTTCTTCTCCGTAACAGAAAACCTCTCTAGACTTTACAAATAGACACTTTACTTGTTAATAAAAGAACAATTTTAAAACTAAACAACTTCTACTTGTGATTAAAATTTTGGTTTAATAAAGCAAAAGAAACCAGAGTGTATGGGCATATATTTATTATTAGAACTGGCTGAAGTCATGGTGTTGTATATCTCTCTGTTATGTCCACCTGCATATTGTATGTATGTATGTATGTATGTATGTATGTATCTATCTATCTGTACATTGTATATTGTATATTGTATATATATATATATATATATATATATATATATATATATATATATATATATATATATATATATATATATATATATATTGTTACTAGACTGCTCTTAAAATAAGTAAGAAAAAAGAGCGATAAAGCAACAAGCTTTGTAAAATTAAACAAATCATTTATTTTCCTAGAATACAAAGGAAAAATGAAAACAAAAGAACTTACGTTATTGCGAATTAAATCCCCAAATAATATTAGAATTACAGGTACAAGTCCTAATAATTAACGTTAAAGTTCTGAATAAACTTTATTAGAAATTCAAATTAGATCCAACTTTGAAAGTGTTGATGTGTCTTTAGTGACTCGTAAAGTGTTGATGTGTCTTTAATGACTCGTAAAGTGTTGATGTGTCTTTAATGACTCGTAAAGTGTTGATGTGTCTGTAACGACGACCTGTATAATACTGATGTGCCAACATTCTTTTGCTGGATCACAATAATACAATCCAGGAATATATCCTTTTGTTTTAATTTAACTATAAATCCAGAAATCTCTGCGAAGAATATCGATTTAAGGCACTTTATATTTTCAGGGAAAAATATTTTGAATTAACTTCGCACAAATCAAAATACTGCACAACAGTGATATAAATTGATTCTGCCAGATGTTATTGCAAGAATTAATTTTCCTGTCCGTTAGAAGATTCTATAGTCCTCTTCTTGACCTCATGTCACAATTGGCATTTTGCAAGAAAAAGAAAATAAAGGAAAATAACCCTCCAGAAAGATCGTAATCTTTACAATATAAAATTTTAGTTATAATTAGAAATCTATTACTAAAATTGTAATACATAACATGGACAATGTCAGGTACACCAAGTAAATTGTAGGGGAATCCTAAAAACCTAGACCCAGACCCAAATAAACATATCTTTCTACGTCTGTTACTAATTATCATGGTAATAAACCCATACACAGAGAGAATACTTTAGCTATGTGAGAAGTGTTTACAGAATTAAAACAAAATCAACGATCCAGGTCAAGAAGAAAATGAACTCGGTTTTTGGAAAATTCAAGTCCACCAAACAATGTTACATTACAATAGCACATAATGAAACAAATTTAAAAAAAACCAACTAACAAACAATGCAGGGGTGTTTCCTACCATTTGAAAAGTGTGAAAAGAGCTATGGGATTTAGAAACAGCACTTTTAATTTCGCCCGAAACAAATTTATCTTATGAGAAGCCTTATTCACTCCGAATTGATCTGAAAAGATACTTTCATGATCTGTACTGAGAATTTTCTACCGCTATGACTTAGGAACAACAATTAGATGGCTCAATGACCTCTCGTCACCAGCAGTTACCTCAGGTGGTCTCTAAATCTCAAAATAACCCCATGTTTGTTACACAATGTAATGCTGGAATATGTGTGACTTCAGTCCTCTGAGACAAACATGAGATCTCAGGATCTTGTTCCTTTGAGGCAACTAGCAATTGTCGTTTGTTACTCTTATTAGAATTAAGAGATGATTAGTAAAAGAGGACCACTATGATAAATAATTCACGCTTGTTCGATACTAGGAGAAAAATGTCCTCATGCAAAGAAAGACAACTGAATGTGTGATATGAAGGACTAATTTCCTGATGAGCACCAATCGCATGAGCTCCGTTTGCCATTGCTCCATTAACTGCAAAAGCTAGGTATAAGCCAGGGATTTCATTTTCAATAGGATCACCTTCCTGCTCCAAACAAGGCTAGTAAGGTACAAGTCGATTAAACAAATCCTTATCTCCATCTATGCCATTACCAAGGAATAAATTAATACCCTCAATGGTCAATGAAGTCACCGCTCCTACAGTCTCGGGTAATGCCACTAAATCTGATGACAAATTTACACAATGGAGAAGAACACTTACTATACAGCACTATACTCCCTGAATAGAAATAATTTCGCTAGATGAAGACTTCTCAAAAATGGCAAAGCACTTGATAATAAAGACATTGTGAAGTTTATGTTTCTTTAAAATATTTTAATAGAGATAGACTTGGGAAATTCACCAATAAGTGATTCAGAACCTTTCGTCAAGATTGATTCATAATTATTCATAATCAAATCAGACTGAGGTTTGCTTGCCTCAACGAATATATTGTTTTCATTTCCGTGACATTGACTTCCTAGAAACAAGAACCATTGGAATATCTCTTTATTTATTCAGTAGTTTATTTTTCAACCTGTAACAATCAGAATTAACGGGCCCATACTTTCTACAATAACTGCACGTAGCCGGATTTCTGATCAGTCTTATCAGACGTATGATTTTTAGACTCTGTGCAAGTTTGAGATTTAGAAGTAGTCGTATGAGACTGACTTTCTTTACCACAAACCTGCTGAGGGGAAGCGTTATGACAAATGATACATTGTGAATCGAGTCATCATGTGTATGTGCAGGTTTTCTAATGTTTCAACCTGTTCTCCTCAAGGCAAGCCTTCATATCGCTTTGAGCTCAATTCTTAAACTCTTCAAGTAATATAAGTTATCTGCGGTTATAATAATCTTTATCAACCTCCTAATCTGTGCACTACCTATAAAATAGTTGTTCTTTTTACAATGCACACTTGACATTAGTATGTCCAGTTTCATTTATACAGTTCCTAAACCTTTAACGATATGCTTCGAGTACAGACTCATAATCCCTCAAGATACCTTCCTTAACCACATCATAATTAGCATTTTGTTGTACCGAATTTAGAGAGTAGAGAAGCTTTGCCAATAAGCACACTTTGTAATAACAAATTCCAGTGCTGTTCGCGGTCAATTAAAATTTTTAGCAATTTTCTCAAAATGGCGAAAATATTCATCTGCTTCCTTTCATTTAAAAATGCAGGTTGTAACCTAATATTTCTGATAACATTAAACCTGAGAGTAACGGGGAAGTGTGCTCTATTTGCTAGTTCTAATTCTTTCAATTTAAATTGTAATTCCCTTTCGTCTTTTTGCATGTTCAGTTCTCTTTCGTCTTTTTGCATTTATTTCTCTCTTTCTCTTTGCTTCTTTGCATTTACATTTTCATTACATTCTGCTGAAGCCGAAGCTTTCTTAATTCTATTTCCATCTGCTTTTTTAACTTTAATTCTCTTAATTTCCTGTCCGAACCAGAAAGAGACTTATTGATTAAACCCAAAACACTTTATTCAAGAACACGCTTTTACACCAAATAATGAACCAACATATTCTTTATCTCTTGCTTCGTTAAAGAAGCCTTCGCTTCAGAAAGATAATAATGTCTGGCAAGCTCAAGCAACTCGTCCTTTTCGAAGGACTCTAACCCTTCCAGACTGGGATCTAAACTAAACTTCTTCACCTTAGATGACATTGTGAAAACTTGATGCTTTCAGTCAAAATTTCTCAAATATGTCAAATTGAAATACGAAGGATTAAGAACGTTCCAAACCAAAGTGAAATTAAAATTCAAAACAATTCTATGTCTGAAATATATTAAAGAACTTCGTATCGCTGGACAAACCCCCAATTTTCTTGGTACAAATGTTTGGTCTTAAAGTAAGTAACAGTAAAGAGTAAAAACAAATGTTTTGAAAATTCAACAAATACATTATACCTCAAAATTACAAAGTGAAAAATTAAAAATATCTTACAGTGTAGTGAATAAATTCCTAAATATTCTTAACAGTTTTATCATATTGAGTATTCGAAGTGATTTCCAGTGTGCTCATGTGCCAATAGTCTTAAATCGTTTGATGTGCTAACAGTCTTGATGTATCACGATGATATAATTCAAAATGTCTTTAAATGAATTCACAGTAATTAAAAAGAAAACAGCTATTGATTCCTAAAGTCAGAGCACTTTGTAATTCCAATGAATAATTGAAATAAATAAATGTTATAAATCCACTCATATGAACTGAATACTACTTTTTGTGACCAGTAAGACTGATATTTATGCTATGAATAACTAATTCTCAGGTAAACATCCTTTATGTCAAAACCTAAGACGCAGTTTCAGAACCAGAGCGAGGGTCTAATAAACATTTCCGGAATATTCTTTTTGTCAGCAAGGTCAGGTCGTTTAGCTACTAACCAAAAATAAATTAAGTCATCGGGTTTCCCAAGGGGAATCCCGTTAATATCGACATAGATTTCTTCTTTAGCTTCTAAAATTGAAAGGCCAAAATAACATGTTTGCCAAACGATATTACCTCATCCTAATATACTGACCCACTATATTGGCGCTATGTAATGTGTTTACTAAAATAACATCAACTTAATGTGCAAACCAAAAACTATGAAGGAAATTAGTACTTACTATGTTACTAACTTTGGAATGTATTATCATGAATATTAAAACACATAATATAGATATACATAATAACGCAGAGACACACATCTAAAACAGAATAACTGCGTTTAGCCCTGGACACGATATTAAAATGCATTCAGAGGCAACAGACGAGTATAAAGTATTGATGGCCTAAAGGGACATTTCTTTATTTCAGATATCGTCGGACAAGTCTCCGACGCAATTTTAGAATAAGCTAATGTGACCTTTGCCAGGTAGAGGGCTACAGCCACATGCAAGATTGTCTCTGCGCGACTTCTTTTGGTAATTTAGACGACGCGTTGCCCATACTTAGCTCAAGGGTATGCATGAGTTCCTCGATCATATGATCAGTGACACATTTTTTCCCTCGTTCAGCTTAAACGCTGATTCGACCATTTCTTATTCGCTGAGATTTCAAGTACTCTGATCATTGTCGATCCGAATTTCTTGATCCATACTTGCGTGATAAAGCGGAGCGGACACGTTTGAAAGCTTTTATAAGTGATATCAACTCTTTCAGATCAAAGTTTGATATATATATATATATAGTGAATTGCTGCGATTGTTTGACAAATCAGTAATCTGATGGCGAAATATAACCACCGTTGTCACTACGTTGTTGAATTTCATCAAACTCCTATCGAATCAGATTTGGGTACAGTTTGTGTGACATTTTTATGACCACTGCGTTGCAAAGCTTTGATTTCATGAATTATCGACTAAGTCCTGTCCACATCCATGCTTTGCATGTTTTATGAATTTTTAAAATGATTTTGATATTTTCACACAAGATGAGACAGTTTCGCCAGTGATTTGCTGCAAACATTATTTCTTTGAAATTAGGTCCGCTGTTGTTTGAAGCTGTGATATCAATTTTCTTACAGTCAACAGACGTGTGTTCAGTCAGTATTAATTAAAGCAGGTGTGAACTACGACCACATTGAACCCGTAGTACGCCATATTACATCCTAGAGGGCTCAGAGATCGGTCCGGACCCTGTCACGATCAACGTCATTTCGACTTTCATATCATTTCAACCAAATCCGAGCTCTACTGCCTCTTCAATTAATAAGGCAATACATTTGTAACGCGACCGTAATTTGAATCTGAAATATCGGGATAAATAGCGCAGTGCTCTAACCAAAGTAGCCACTGAAAACATATTCACTTAAAAGAACTCTTTATAAAGCCAACCGCGATGATTCACACAAGCATAACATAACCCTTTCCTGTGTGCCAACATAAAGAGAAACATATTATCGGTTAGTACGCTCACCTTTAGTAATAAAGATTTATTTTTATGCTGGAGTTATTAAGTTTAACTATTGGTGAGGAAACATCAACGTAACACGTTATTTCGTCTTTGAGATTTTAAAAGGAATACGGAATTTTGTCTTTGTTGCGCTATGGTGTGCGCCATTCAACAATAGTCAGACTAATGAGTCATTGGCGGACTGGTTATACCAATGTTACGATAATATTTAGACTCTTACAGGGGTTTGTTACTGCTCATCTCTTCATCGGCTCTGGATATCCGTTTATGTCGATTTTTGTTATCAGGTAGTGATTATATTCAAACAGCTGCTATTCAATTATCTCATCGATATCCATTATTTTTTTTTACATAAAAATAACAATTGATATAATCCTCGGTTTCGTGGACAAGTTTTGTTTTGTCACGTTTACGATATGTAATTCTGCCTATATTTCATTTTTGTTCCTAAGCTATCTTTACCTTAGCCACACACATGAAGACTCACAAGGCTCACACGAGGGTCACGATATTGTTAGCCAGGCGGGCAGTAACTACACGTAACTATGCACGAGAGGGAACCTTGGTTACAATTAATAATTTATTACATGTGCTTGCTTGTTTTGTTTTGTTTGTTTCTGCTGCCAAAACACACGCCTATATATATATATATATATATATATATATATATATATATATATATATATATATATATATATATATATTCCTGCAAAGCGCAGGTAGAAATCCGTCAAAGTGCGCGTGTTGGAAACAAGTTAGTGGACTACGCCCACGAATACATTGAACCACGCGCGGGGCAGACTCCTTCTTGACCTCCGCAATAGGTCCGCTCACCTGACACGCTATTAGTCTTTCGTTTTGCACGTGCCGAGTTTCCTTAATGTTAAGAGACCATCTTCAATTTCCATGTCACTTATATTGAAATATAAAGGAAGTATAAGCAATCTTATATCCTTCAAAATAGTAAATATATTTATATATTTTTCAAGGTTCTGGATCAATTGGTGGAGTTTCCGTCTTCTGTTTCATGACGTAAGCTGCAGTTGTCTGTTATCTCTCATGTCAAGATCATTCCAGTCAATGCAGTGTTTTGAGTTATTGAATAAAAAAAAAACTTTTTTGAAATTATTTTGCCACATAATATAAGCATGATTTCAAAATAAGGTCCTAAACATTTTTATAATCTCATGAACACAAGGTATAACCACAGATCTTGCGGATACGCTGATCACGTGACGAATACGCTCATACTATACTTGGGTATTGGGTGCATGATCATAACGACAATGTTTCCTTTAATTCTCCTTTAAGCTTTATAGTTGTAGGTTTTATTGAATTACAGACTGTATTTAAATTTAAATAAATAAACTTCATAAATATGGTTGCATAGGCATCGACGACAGATATATGAAATGTATTATACGATTATCAAATTGTTATGCGAACATTAACTCCCATAAAGTATATGAGTACACAAACACCACTCAGGCGATTTTACCATTCTTGCAGTACATTATAATTACTGGTGCCATCATTCATGATAGCGCCTTAGTTTAGGTAAATATAACGTTATAAAAATGTCATTGTAGTCGGAATATATTTCAATTCTGTTGATTGATATAAAAATATTTCTTTAATCTGCTGTTTGCTTTCTAAAATTGTTCTTTGTTTGGGTATTCTGTAGAATATTTTTGCTAAAATTCCTAAATACTTTGTCAACATTTTCTAAAGATAATATTGTGTATACTTTCTTCTTCTTCTTCATCTTGTTGGTTTACGTTGATTGTAATATATTTCTTGCAACATATTAAAATAGCTTTCTACAGCTTATGTTTTGTAGTATTGTAGTTGCAGAAGATCTGTACATTTTGTTCTTTGATGCATGCGCACACACCCTTCCTCTTTTGACTCAAGTAATTGAACTCTTGACTATTAAACTCAATTATCTCTGCATATTTTTGTCATTTTCTCCTGAAATGTGTGTGTGTGTGTGTGTGTGTGTGTGTGTGTGATTTGCATTTTTAACGTAGCTTTGCAAATTTTTAAGTCATACTTCTACGCTGCAGTGTGGCAGTTTATAGTGATGTCTATCACTGGGGCATCATGTCGCAGACATTTAGCATGATGTTCCACCCAGTCACGTTATCCTAACACCAGGCCGACCTCTCATAGGACTAACCTCTTAATGCTGAGCGCCTAGCGAAGCACCCTTCCTCTTTTGACTCAAATAATTAAACCCTTGACTATTAAACTCATTATTCTCTGCACATTTTTGTCATTTCTCCTGAAATGTGTGTGTGTGTGTGTGTGTGTGATTTGCATTTTTAACGTAGCATTACAATTATTTTCGTCATATCGCTACACTACAGTTTGGCAGTTTATAATGATGTCTATCACTGGGACATCATGTCGCAGATATGTAGCATGATGTCCCACCCAGTCACATTATCCTGTCTTTATACAGCTTCAAAGATTTCGTTTTGTTGTGAGATTTGATGCCATTGATATAATCTATGACTATGTCTTTCGGAATCAGACCGTGTCGACACTCAAAAATAAAGGGATATGCACTATACGTTTGACATCTGTATATGCTGGCAACTGCTATCCAAAATGTAACCGTTATTGTTAGGATGTTTAGGAGAATTCTATGATGCAGGATGTGCATGGCATCTCTGTTCTTGTTTGCCTCGTAAAAATCGTAGGTGGGGTGTTCCCTCCAAGACATGATATAAGAGAACGTTTCCTCTATCTAATTGCAATATCAGTTGCCTTTTTGCGTAAAACGATTATTAAAGACTTATGTTGTCTTCATTTGTTGTGTAGAATCATTATATAAGACTCATCTTGACCTCGTTGGTTGTGTAAAATCATTGTATAATCCTAACTCAAGCATTTGCTTCATATGAGGCTCATCTCTAAATGGTAGTAGAGAACAAGGCGACTACTGAGCGTCACTAGGACACTATCACCATGACCCTAGCACCATGACCCCAGCAAGCATTTTTATGACCAAAAACAATTGTAGATTAAATTTTGTTTCCTTATCTTGAGCCCATGGTGGGGTCAAAATATTTTGAGCAAAATGATCAGGTCTGCTAATTTCACGTTGTATTGAAAAAGCGTGCAGGTCATGGTGATAAAGACAAAGTGAGCTCGTCCACGTTTACTATACTACTATTTTGTTTGTTGCTCCGGTTTGGTATTCATTAACAACAGTAATGTTTTATTTTATTAGGGATTGGCCTTTGTAACATAGATAAAATAAAATAATGTTGTCGGGATATTGTTGGTTCTGGTTTCATTTTCCCACATCTTCTTTTTAACTTATTTTAACTTCGTTAAGACATGTCTGCTACTAGATCCATACTGTAAGCATCTGCGAGCATTTGCTGTTGAATTTTGAGGGCGTGTGTTCATTTTTCTCTTCCTTTCAAGTTGTATTTTTAACCACCTCCAAATCAGGACATGCCATTGTTTCTTTATTTTAATCTTTCATTTATTTAATTAATTTTATCTTCTGTATCTCTGTTTATATCATAATATAAGTTCCCAGTTGTTCTTTTCATACTTTGTATGTACTTTTGTTAATAAACGCTGGAGAAAACAGCATGTATTTCACATCGACCTACTTCACTTACATGTAAATATTGCATCATCAAAGTCTTCAGATATAAAATTATACGACATGGAATCTCCACGGTTAGTGTATGTGCATTCCTAATACCTGCTGTAAGCATTGTTGCTTTTCTCGATCTCATCTGGGTTTTTTTTGTCCTTCGCGACTATTCCCATTTTAAGCTTCCATTCATTTTTTTAAATTAAATTTACAATAGAAAACATATTAAACAAGACGAATGGTGTCTTTTTCTAAAGAGTATGCTCTATTAGGTAAATATAGGGGTAAAGTCTTAACGATCTCAAAAGGTGAACTCCAATGAGTCAGGAAATAAACATTTCTTCTCCCTTTCTTACATCATAACATAAAAACTGAACAATAACGTGAAGATTATGCTGGAATTTCAATTTTACTACTTATATATTAATTAAAATGCATAGTAATGCAAGATCTTGTTTCCACAGTGTTGTTGAATGGACGGAGCAAGGGAGTCCTTCTGTACCTCGGTTTTAGTCGTGGACAATGTCATGGGCAGGAGGCTGACCTGGATAGAATAAAAGGCAAATTTATATTATTTTCAGAGAGAGAGAGAGAGAGAGAGAGAGAGAGAGCATGTTTACCTAGCCTGTTAAAATATGTGTGCATGCCTGGAGGGAGGAATGAATCTATGGTTTTATAGATGCATGAACTCTATCAACGAAAAGCTTTATGTTACATTCAGACCATTGTTCTATAATTGTACGTTTTATCTTTTCTTTCCAAGTGTGTTACTCAGTATTGAAGTGAAATATTATTTTCCTTGGAACTGGTATTTCAATAAAAAGCAGCAATCTTAGCACATATTACATTCCTATTGCGATTCCATTCTTCGTTTACCCATGCACGAGGTGAATATGATACATAGCTGTGCTTAATTTACGTTGATCTGCTGTGTCTATAGAATAGTCCTATGAAAGTTTCCAATGTAAAAATGTTTACTGTACCAATTTGTAAATACATACTTTGGACCCTCAGCGCCATCTACATTGCAAATTAACAAATCTTTTTGTCACATCAGCTTCAAACTGTTGCAAACGAAACGATTTTTGTGTTACTTTTGTCATAAAATATATCTTTATTTTTTCAAACTCTACTTCCATGTCTATTTAGAATATGAAATAATATGTATTCCAGCTGTACATTGGCAGCCTTATGCAAATAATGTAACCGTCGACTGGACTAAAATATACTGAACTAAGTCTTGAAAACATTGTAATATATTCCTGCACAGATTATCCAGGTACTAGGAGCCCCGAGGAAGAGTCCAATGCAGTTTTCAAAATGTCTTGAGAGCACCAATGTGGATTGTTCTCGGTTTTTCAAACTACTTTATGAAGGTGGCTTCTGCTTCTTTCTAAATTGCCCAGTGAACACAGTTTTATTTCTCCGATAAACTTTGCAAAAAAAACCCTGGTTGTAGTTGTATTCATTTTTTGAGGAATGACAGACGTAATAGGAAATACAGAAATCATTGAGTTCGTTCCCGGCGATCCAGCACTAATAACTTGTAATTTCGTCGCGTTCAATTTCAGCATAAAAGGACAATAGAAAACAATGCTGACCCCTTAATGAAACAATCTGTGCAGACAGATTTGCTTACTCAAGACAGATAAGGATAAATTTCAATAGAGCTATTTGGGTGAGAACCCTAGTATTGTAATAGTAGACGTTGGATTTGTATTATGCTGTCGGTGCGCGAAGTTTTATCTAAGGGCTCTTGTGCTCATTTGTAATATGCTGGCAGGGGCGCGAAGTCTTATCTAAAGACTTTTGTATCTCGTTTTGTTATGCAGTACAGGCGAGAAGTCTTATTTGCATTTGTATTATGATGTACAGGCGCGAAGTCTGATCTAACGGACCTTGTAGCACATATTATTTTACGTTTGTCCTCGTTGTATGAGGTTGTATATACAGCGAATAGGTAATTAATTAATGCTGAAATGTTTAATGCTGAAATGTTTGAAAACTTATCTTTTGTAATACGTACTGAGCATTAGATCGGTATACGATATTTTCTTTTAGGTAATCAAGGTTCTAAACATGATAACTGCAGTGTGGCTGAAGGTCGAGTTTTCGCTTCAGTCGATCGAAGATCTGTTTCCAAATATCTAGGTGTTATGAAATTTGCTACAAAAGTGACAGTTAACTCGCTTTAAAGACCGAAGCTCGAAAAGGAGATTATCCCTATGAGTACATGAGCGACTGGAGGCATTCCATTCGTCGTTGTCTCACAAAGGTATTTCCGCAAACTACCACTCACATGCATACAATGTTTGGTCTGTATTTTTTGGGAAGAAAACTTTGGCGACTACCTTGGTCAGTATCTGATTATGTGCGTGCTTCTGTTCTCGTATTAGGTAGACACGCTTCGGGATACAGCTATGAGTGAATACAAAACTAACTGGTCCAGTGCTATTCCACACCGGAAATATCTTGGAACGCATTATGCATACAACCAAAGTTGAGTTAAAACTGTTCATTGCCATTGATCAGCATTCTTGGTATGGACGGATACGATCCCTCCGTCCCAAATCGTTTCAGTATCTTGACTTCAAAATTTTGTAAGTATGGATGATGATGGAACCAATATCCTCACGAGAGTTTCAGTGGATTAATCTCGCTGATGTTTATATATACGAGTACGATATTAACAGTGACATCGAATGCTTCTTTGAAGTTGGCATTGAGTATCCAGACGAGTTTCACACCAGCTACAATGATCACCCGTTGGTCCAATTAGCGCTGTCGGTGACGTAGGTTCAGGTGTTCCGGCATTACTTCGGAATTATAAATAATACCGGTGCAAGTATAGGAACGCAACAAACGGGTGCCAAATTTGAGACTGAAGGGCAACAATGTAGCAAACGTCCATCATATGCTGCTATATACTTGATTGGGAATGCGTTTGTGCGAGTCCAGCGGGTGCCCAGGTTTTGCCAGCCTGCATGGATGATTCCACACATCAAGATGAGCACGAATATGAGGGCAAAATATACAAATGGTTGTGAAAAGGACTTTTGTAAACTCGCGAAAATTTGCCAAGTATGGGCAAACAATGGAGTACCTCTGCAAACGTATCGGCATTGATCTTGTCTAGGGCATTAAATAAAGTAAACTCTATATGCTTGTTGCTGACCCCGAGTTTAAATCACGCAAACTATTTGACGGCGAATGCATTGCAGTACACAGTAACAAAACGAAACTATCACTGACAAAGCCTATGTATTATGGAGCGTGTTAGACTTGTTCAAACTGCCTATGTCCAGCTTTTATTATGATAAGATCAAACCGCGGTGGGTTGATATCAAGATGCATATCATAACAGACAACGTGTATTCAGACATGGGTCAGATATTGTGATTAATGAATATGATGCTAATGAGTATCTGAAAGATGATCCACTATTTAGTAACACCCATATGAGAGTCATAGGAACATTCAATGATGCATGTTATGGTAAACAGATCGAAGACTGTGCTTAAACATATATTCGACCATGACAAAACTCGGCAAGAACATCAAGAAGGCAAAATGTGTCCCACGTGTTGTTTTCGCGAAAAAATATCAAACATTACCTGCATGTGGAATGCTTGCTCTAGTGACTGAATTTATGCCCACAGAAAATCTGATCCGGTTAAAGAAACATAGGATGGGTGTATACCGAAGCACGAAAGTAAGTTTGTCATCGCTTTACACCAAGCAATCGTGTTCTCTCATGGAATCGCAACTTACGCGCACGAGCACAGGTAGGTCACACAATAAACATTGACAGTAGTTCTGTGTGGGCGAGAATGACTTGCAATTTCTCTCGCACAAATGCTGTGCTTGGTGGTCTTTGTTACGCCAAACTGTAGCGTGTTGGTTAGTAGAGTATCATTCACACCTGATAGTGAAAATACATCAATAGACCAAACCGGGTCCGTAGCACGAGATTGCGCGCCTCCTAACTCTCCCATTATACACATATACCGAACACGATTGTTTTCCAGTGGGTCTAATAAATGTGCTCATGAGATTACGTTGTCTTCTGTCGAGTCGCCTCAGCAAGTTTTAACCCAATCTTAGGTGTGGTTTCATAATTCAGTGCGTCTATGAATACGTGGCATGTACCCGAGAAATCACTCTGCGATCTGGGACCTCATTAATGACTTCTGCGCGTCCTGATGTCCGAATAATCGTTCAGTAAGAGTACGGTTAAATACTTCCAATAGTCTGGTCGCCATGCATGTTAGCATGTCCAACATGAACCCAAATGCTGTATTTTTTAATAACCCAGCACAGTGTTTGATAAATTCTTTGAGCAGATTCTTTTGCAACAACCCCGGATATGCTGGTGTTGAAAGTGTAAAATTGCGTTTAAGCGCATCTGCGATACTTGCTGAATCTTTCGATGTCAACGGTTCTGCTTTCTTCTATCTGCCAGCAATATATACAATGGTCAATGCATACGTCCGCAAATGCGATCATGCAGGAGAAATAAAAGATCAGCCTGACAAAGTTCTTAAGGTATTCGCACATCAAACCATCTTCGGGAAATCTTCCGTGATGCGGGTAGTTAATTTTGCAACAGTGCTACAGCGCTTGCTTGGCTAATCATGCTCATGGGTGACCTTTGACACACTCGATAACTTTTCCACGGCAGTTTCGGCTTTACAATAACCGCACGGACCCTAGTAATTCGCGACTAGTTTCAGTATATTACTGGCATAGCTTCAATGAGAATCTTAGCCTTCATCCTTTGATAATCCATCTGGTTATTGTGACGAAATGTAGGATTAATAGCGTTTATGCTGTGGATGATATCCATATCATCACTTTGGCGTGCACGGATATCATTTGAAGCTTTGTACGTGAAATCGTGTCGGTAACATGCAGCTTCAAGACGATTTATAGGTGCTTTTCCAGTCTTCAATTCGTTGCTAGAATCCAGTCGTATATTGAGCTGTGTTCCAGGTAAACAGTAATTATATCCGGGAATATGTTTTTCACCATCATATTGACTCTACAGTTTCTGTGGTTTGTTAAGACAGTGTATGTGTCCACTGGGTCGGCCAATGAACATAAACTTTATGACCTTGGTCCAGTGAATGAAGCTCGAGCATTTCTTGAACTATAGGTGGAGTTGCAGGGAGTGTTTTTTGCCAATACGCACACAATATGAAGTCATGAATGTGCTATACAACAATCGCCAGTACATGATCACGCCGTCGTCGGACTACCAGCTATGTTAAATTGTGCTCAGAGATTTTACTGAAGAGTTCATTTGTCAAAGAGGTCGTCATAATCTACCATTGATTTCTTTTTCAATGCTGATGTTACTCCTGTCATTGACGACCTTGATCCAAGCGTAAATACTCTTGTTGTGAACGATGAAGTGATGCCTGTACACCAAGACAACCAATCCAAAATACTTACCCGAGGCTGACAAAATAAGAATCGTGATCTATATAACACAGCGTTAAGCACACATGCCGAACGTGATTTGGGACATCTGTAAAATGATGCTGATATGTCATGGAATTGACGTGCATGGTCTCCCAAACATTCATTGTACCTATTGTGCCGTTGTTTTCTCGTTGGATGAGTTGAGAAATATGTTCGCAGAGATCACCAAAGACAAATATCAGTTTGGCAACTACGTGATGTATATAATGACAACCGAAAAATCCTCAAGGAATGTCATAACCGAGTATTCTGACAGACGTCACAAAGCTTCCAAGGGTCGACTGCAACTTCTTCTCGGTTCACAGCGATCTCCGTGAAAGGCGTACAAGATGTTTGCGCTCCGAAAGAGGGTTTTTGAGCCGGTAGTTAACTTTGTGAGTGGTTAAGTAAAATTTACATATCGATAAATACCCAGCCATGATCATTTAATCCTTATAATTCCAATTTTCTTCCTAACATCAGATCAGAAAATTTAATCAACAAAACATTCACTTTTTGTAGATCGAAGTTTTGTTTCATTAGCCTCTTAACTGCGATATAATACATAGCCCGATCTTCGCCAGCCAAGATTGGTTGGGTAGAATGTCATAGCGGGTCATGCCAGGGATATATTATTAGGATAATTATTTTTATATATAAAAAATGGTTGTTTAGGCTAAACCAGGATATTCTTTTTTTTCCGAAATTACGCTTGTTTATGGCACGTGTTGTTATAGCAACGTTGTTTTTACTTTCTACGCATTTCGTTCTTTCAAAAGCAAAATCGTGTCCATTTTTAGTGAGATCCCTGGTTTGACATATGACCCTGACCTTTAATAATCGCTGATGTAACATATTGTCGAAGTGAAATGTCTTAATTTCCGAAGATTGGCTTGAATAGCCTACCACATGCCTTCATCGACAAAATGGATGAGTGGTGGAATGCACGAAGGCCTGTGCAATTACATTGATTTAACTCATAACGGTCCATTTTAATCTGTGGTTTGTAAATTTTGATTGGAAATGACAGGAGAGGGTGAGTGTGTTTTTGTTGTTATTATTAGGGTGTAATAGGTTCATATAGATAAAACTTCACATTAAATGACATGGACACAGTGAAGCGAAAGTAGACCGCAGAATTTATCGATATGTAAAAACTTCCAGTTCAGTATCACGTGACCGTTTACATCCAATCAAACTGCACAAAACACGTTTAATTAATAAAAATTGGACTTGAGACCATGTAAGTATTATAGAATTAACACGTGAAAATACCCGGTCGCTGACTGCAGAAAAAAAAGAAAGTACACATGGGTTTGCTTCTACAACGATAAAGTGGAATTTGCCGCTAGCTTTGGTGTGAAGGGAGTCAAGAATAAAGCAACTATTATGGAGACATGACAATATTGACCGATGTGACTGGAGGTGCTGGTAAAATAGGGTCATTACTGCGGCATTCGTAAATACGTGTCTATTCTGAACTTCTCGTGCCACATAAAGGTCTCAGCGCAATTGCCAAGGTCATCGAATATAAAACGATTACCATGGCTGAGTTCGATAATGTTGACCGAAACGGAAAGTCATTGACAACTCTTCGCACAGATGAAGTTATCAAGTATGACGTCCGCAGAATGCTCCGATCCAACATTTAAATAAAAAAAAGGTATAATAGTACTAAGAAAACAAGCAGACCTCCAACCGCAAATTATTAAAAGTACAGTCTACAGCCCAAAATTGACAGTAATATGTGAATGAAAATATATGCTGTCGACGAGATAAATCAACGGCCCATAACTAATGATCTGCATATAATAATAGATGGATTCAATGCTTGGAAGACAGAGACTGAAACAAACCCCTAAATATCAGCAACCGACGAAAGTATTGATATCATTACAAAATCTCTTACAATTTGCATTGCAAAAATCATGGAACATTTTTGTGGGCAACGATGATCAAAAGGAGGCAAAAGTGTGACAGAAGAATTGGTAGGTGAATGTGAACACGAACTCGACGAAGAACTGATATGATAAGGCAACTCTAAACCAGTTGACGTGACCTCCTGTGCACCGATTATTTTGTGTCCGGTCGGTTTATTCGCTCCCCTGGCGTTAATGCAAATCATAATCGTAATAATTAATCATGTTTGTATTTGTCTTTGCGTTTGAATTTCATGTTATATCTGTTTTTGTACTTGAATTAGTATTTATACTTGTTTTTGTTTTTGAACGTGTGCAACTGTATGTACTTGTCATGTCGACGCAGTGTATGTTACAATATCATAGAAGTGTATTGTTGCATGATAATATCTGTTTTGTTTGGTTACAGGTCTATGCTGAAGTCTAATACGCTACATGACTATTCTCTAGAATGGACGCCTGATAGTAAATTTGTTTGGTGGGTCCACGTGGGCTCGCATGCATGAGCGCGTGATGCGAGGACAAAGTCATGGGTGCCGAAGACTTTGACCTAGATCAGTAACAAGAGTTCGTACCTCCCTATGATCATACTCTCTTTGAAAAGAAAAGAATTATGAATGTTAAAGTATGGAAATGACATTAATAGTTGAACAGAAGCATTAATACATTATCTGGTAATATAGTGTCTTTCTGGTTCCTTGTACCTGCTTTTACAACGGGGGTTATTGTGATAAGATGGCGTGATCTTATAAGACTTCAAGCTGCACCGACGTAACATAAACATAAAGTTTTATAATGTATAAATTGAAACAACATGGTGTTCTTACAGATGTTGGCCTTTTTTTCAAAGATTCGCTAAATAGTTATGCCAAGAGATTACGTATTATGAATTTTGACACATTGGAGTTTGAATACATGGTACATCGTTCGTCCGTTTTCGTAAACCGAAATGAGACTCGAATAGAGACTGAGGCAGTGATTTACATAATTAATTCAAAACCTTAGCAGGAATTAACTTTGTCTTCCATACAGAGAATGTCCTATTGCTTACCTTAGCAGGCATGTGAGTTAATTCCTTTAAAATAGCATTGAAAATGGCGGACAGCCAGTTATATTGGAGATTACAATGTAATCGTACGACAAGTTTCAAGAGGGTGTTCTGAATTATGGTACATTAATACTGAACGCCTCTTTCTGAAAATCTATTCGTCTAACGTCGTAGATGATTGAAACTCTAGAACTTTTTAACATACAGCTGTCGTGTTATACAACTAGAACTTGTTGCCAAGATAGGCCAATCAGACATGTATCACCTACATAAAAATATGCAAGAAAAGAAATTAGTGATGTTGACAAAAAAAATAACTTTAAAAAATGTATTCGTATTAACCTCTAGAGCTCTCATTCCGGAATCAGTATGAATGGTCATTTTTTCTTGGTCACTCAGAGTGAAAATGTAGCATTCCGGATATTTTATGATGATCATTTTACCCTAAAACAGAAATGTAGCGTTACTTTTTTTCTTGATAATTATTTTAACCTAGAAAATTAAATATATTGCAATTTTACTGAATTAAAATGACTTAATACTATGACAGCTATTGCTTTTGGGTCTCTGCGTGTATGTACGGCGTACGTATGTACGGACGGGAGTATGTACGGATGGGAGTATTTTTAATCTAAGTTTGCATACAAGTATGCATATATACAATGACGTTGCTAATATAAAACAAAATGATTTTACAAAAGGTTTCTCCCATTTTACACACACACACACACACATACACGCGAACACACACACATACATACACCCACGCCACACACACACACACACACGTACGTATATATATATATATATATATATATATATATATATATATATATATATATATATATATATATATATATATATATATATATAATAGCCATTATACGTTATGCACAGATAGTTATCTACCTAGAGTGAGCGAAATTCAAAACAAATATTCCCAAGAATGAGTGTTTACCCTAAATATCATGAGACCACTATTTGTAGATCTCTATATGCTTACCTTAGCATCAACGACGGCATTTATGTTGGTGTTCATGTCTGTCTCTATGTATGTAAATATTTATGAATGTATTTTTTAAAATGTCTTTATCTTAAATTCGAGTAAGGCAAATGATTAACGTATTTTCTTTTCATTTAAATATGATACATGTAAGTAATGTTCAACACTGTGAACTAAGGGTGCGCACGTAATCGATAATCGTACGACCACTATTTGTGGGTCAGTTCGAATCGTGTAAACGTGTTTATCTATTTGTATTTAATTATATAATAAGTATTATAATTATTTATTAATTAATATGAGAGAGAGAGAGAGAGAGAGAGAGAGAGAGAGAGAGAGAGAGAGAGAGAGAGAGAGAGAGAGAGAGAACATTGCGGGTACCTACTGTATGGGAATCATAATAGAAGATAATGGTTGCATGTTCGTTAGCTTCAAGAGTGGAGACAGTCGGATGCGTATGGTGGATACTGGTGCGATGATTGTGTACGGTAGTTTGCTGAAAAAGAATAATGTTTTCTGCTGAAAGATCTATTTTGTAACTATAATGTAAAACACTTTTCAAAACAGAAACTCAGGAAGAAATTGTTACGAGTTTAAGAAATCTTTACTCTGTCGATACATATTTCTTACATAACATTGGGAACTAAATTGTAAGTTAGTTGACTTGCGTCGAGTCAAAGTAGTTGTGGTTACTACAGGTTATCTGAGCGTGGATGTCAAAGATAACATCAAATCCAATTTCGCTTTGCCGATGAAATGCACATCTCTATTTCAAAATCATACCAGAAAAACAATGAAATACAAGAATTACTTTACTCTTACGATGCATATTACATTAGTGGAGCCATGCCATGCCAGAGGATTGAAGTCGCCTACGCAAACTATGTGCCTTTGCGACTAGTTAATTCCCGAATGTCGGGATATTTAATTGGTCGGGGTTGTAGGAATAGTGCCATTACAACCCTGCTTTAATGTGCGATGGTCGCACTTTTTAATTGCGGCTGGCGAAGGCAAAGGAGAGGAGGAGGACCCGGAAAGCGCTCTTGCAGCCCTGGACATCGTGCACGCCCCATAACGTCAGACCGTACTTTAATTGTCAAATTCAGTCCAGTTGTGCTAATGGACAGTCCCTATTACCATTAGTGTGTAAGCCACCTGTGCAATTAGCCGAATGTTTTATTAGTAGTAATAATTTTTCTATTTCCTATATGCCAAATTAAATCTAGTACAATAGTGTACATGTACGACTTCCCTAACAAAGTTTTATCTATGTGTCTATGCGACAGTAAGAATTGTTACGTCAATATCAGGTATCGGGTAAATAGTTTACAATTTTGAACGGTCACCAAAGGATCGAATTAGGTTATGTAGTTTGATCAAGTGGGGATTCCAAGCCAAAAATGGACTCCCTTTAATCTAATAGGCAATTTGAGCCCTTAAAAGGGCTGTTATGGCATTTCAGTCGAAGGTGCCATGGTCGTTTTCCATGTCTCTATTTTCTTCCGCCGTCCGTGAGTCCTTTCTTGTTTGTTCGGGAAATGCCTGGTACCCGTGCACTTCGCACTAGTATATAGCAGCGTTCACAGGTTTGTGTATCGGATAGTGGCGAAAGGCTTTTCTGTAATATTGTGAGAGGATTCTCACACCAAATTGCCACTGTGTCGATCGGGGTCTTGGTGTGTCGAGCGATCTCCATGCTAAGTATTTGACCGCGCTGATAAAGTTGTCTGCTTTCTACTTGACATCTAGCGGTGCTTCTATTTCCATGGATTGGAACACCTCTCTATTTTGTCCGTGCCTTTCTACTTCCTCTTCCACTGTGGATTCTATGTCTTCGTTAGTACTGTTCTCTTTGTCCGAAGATAATTCTGGTTCTGCTGCTAATGTTGTGCGAGTGGGAATGGGGGGGGGGGGACCCACGTGATACCTTCTGCCATGGTGTTTTCTTTGGAGTATGTGCTGCCTTGCTCGCATAAGTTTCCTTTTCTTTTTGTTGTTTTTCCGAAACGTGGTCCGGTGCCTGGGCAGTTTCGACTATCAGCTGGGCATTTTTTGTCTTGGTGTTTGGCTGAGTCTGCTGCTAGGATTTGTTTTCGTCATGGATCGTTGCTGGCTGTACACTCTTAGACTGGGTTTGCTGTTCTGGCTCCCTCTGTCGGTGTTTTTCCGCTGTTTCGATTCCTAGCCCTTTGCTTTGTGACTGTTTCTTCTTTGTTTTCCCAGATTAAGAGCAATGTGTTTTTTTTTTTGCTTGAGCTCTTAAACTCCATCCTGCTGCTAGATTAAGGCTTAAGCCTTTAATCGCATTCAGTGCCTGGGCGGGAATTGTTATCTCCATCGCTAGCGCTGTTAATTCGTCTTGACTGCTGCTCTGTTCGCTGCCGACTTACGTTAGTGGATTTTTTTTTGTCTAGCAACACGGCGTACATTTTGCTGTTAGTCCAATAAAGTATTTGATGATGCTAGAGTTCATTTCATCCTTCAACATACCAATAACCTTTCTATTTGTATCATCATAAAATTTACTGTCACGAGGGTAATCGGAGAGATCAAACAGATGTCGGTTATTGTAAATATCCTGATAGACGTCCTCACATTCGATTTCATAAATAGTCGAGTTAGTATCAGTAAACAATAATCTACTTGACGGCCACTGCTTCTTAACAAAATTATAATGAAAATCGTTCATGAGCTACTTCGACAAATCTAACACGGAAGCTCCAACATAAATCGGTTTGTTCAGTTTTAGATTTGTTTTTCTTCTTTGTACCGCGACAAGATTTTCATTAAAAATTTTCATACTAGCAAAATCATCGTCTGACACAAGCTTGTTCCTGCGGTTGACATCATTAACTAGCTCGATGTTTACTCGCTTTCTAATATTTTCCATTGTCTCGCCAACAACGGAGTTGTTCATAACCTTCAAGAAAGTAATTTTTCAAAATCAGGTTTTGCTACAGTTCTCCCTGACGTGTTTGAGCTAATATAATCTTTCATCCAAGGCGACTGATTAAACTTTAAACACTCTATGAACTTTTCTCAACACGAGACCGACATCTACCGCTTGTTTTAAAACTTTATAATGCAAAACATATTTTTTCTTATCGAGTAAATTTGGTACTAGCTTTTATTACCATAGAATTTTGTCTTGGTGATGCTATTGCTTGTTGTTCTTGAGATACTAAACTATAATCTATTATCATTGATTCCGCACAAAACGAATAATTGTTGTGTAAATTGTGTAGCGAAGTAGGATAATGAAGATCGACTTCAACGAATTAAGAAACATCGTCAGGTTTCTTTTTTTCTGTTTCCACTAGATTTTGGTCAGTCGGAATCCAATGTAATCCACCAAATGGCATTGGTTCTGACATTGAATAACCGTACAAATTATTAAAATCGAGATAAATGATATACTTCGATGGAAGCTCAGGATTGTACTCTTTCTTATATTTACTGTTTGCTTCCGAATGCTTTTTTGTTATCACGCTAATGCCGCCTCGAATACTCTTTACGATAAAGTTAAACATGTCAACGTCAGTCAGTAATTCTAACTTCACTTTACTAATCTTTAGCAGAGCATCCCAAGATAACGCGGAGCAGAGTAATACCAACAAGGATCTAATCCATAATTATTATAATTCACTTTTCTGAAGCTTTCAAATACATCCGCCAACAATAACATCAGTTTTCAAATACAAATCATGACAATCACCAAACGTCTTGCAATCGAATTCTTTCCAAATACCTTGTGCGTTTTTATATTCGTCATCGGTTATATTTTCCTTTTTTAGTTGTGAATAAAATTTATCTTTGTCAGGTAAAGAAGTTTCACCAAATTTACTCCAATCGTCAATATACTCGTACGGAAATACTCCTTTTTTCCTCAATAGATTAAATTTATCTCCAACACAATCTAGTAGGTTATCAAATTTACAAGATCTTCCAACAATACTAATGTAAACTGAAAGCTGTCGATAAAACACAACTTACCTAAAGTAACTGACATATACTTTTAAAAATTATTTGGAATGCACTTGATTACGTTATCGAGTTTTAAAAGAGACGTTATTTCAGGATCACAAAAAGCTTCTATGATAATGTGACTATCATATCCTCTGAAATTTTGAAGAACAAATGGAATAAAATCTGGAGCATGAAATTTTAAATTACATTTATCGTGAACCGCTCCACGATATTGCCCGGTCAAATAATAATGATCACGAACATTTTTAATTACCAGGTTCTAAGTAAAAGTCTTTCTCACAAATGTGACAAATTCCGCTTTTTGTGATCAGATTCTTCTTGAGATGTCAGTTTTATCATTGGAGCTGTTTTTCTTAAACGGTTAAATATATTATCATTTTCACTAATCAACTGCTTGAGAAGCCAAACAGCTGGATCCTTACCACGATTTAATATAATTGGTTTGGATAAACTCGAATTAGTATAACAAACTATCTTGTACGCTCCTCAGCATGGGATATGGTTTTGAGTTTTTCTTTTACTCGGTTGGTTAGGATTATTTTCTGCGCCAAGCATAGGCTGAAGTAAACATTCGAAGTCTGCATATACAACGAAACGAATTGTTAGTTTATGATTATAATTGAAAAATTGAAATTTTTTTTTTAATCCTCGCTTGGCATTGTTATTCGTTGTATATTATTACAGTACTGTAGATGCTTTTGTAGTTTTTCATTATCAGAGCATCCGTGCAAACAACGATAACAGAAATACTTCTTATTTTTATGTTTGTTATACGGTTTACCAACGAGTCCGTTAAAGTTTTTGATCAAAACGTAATGATTCTTATAAAACAGCAAGTTTATTGCTGATTGCGAAGTTTTTTCTGAAATATACCTTGGATAAACGTTTTCGTGCACGTCAAGACCAAATACGTTAACTGAGATACTATTATTTTGCTTTTCTAACTTTGGTATTTGAATTTCTGCAACTGGAAAGTCAATTCCAGTAAAATTTAATTTTGATACGTGACTAAAATACTTGTCAACGCGATCAGCATTTTTTTCCTGCTGGAAACATCGCAGAAAGAATAGCCCACTGAAAACATTTACTATCAAAGTTTTTTATGTTTGTTCAACAGTTTTTATTTTTTATTTTTTGTGGCAGGTCAATGTATGAACTACTGCGTAATACGTTATATTTCATTGTGTGAAATAAAATTTCAGTGATCATCTCAAACTTCCAGCCCGAACCTGATTCGGTAAATTCTTCTATCTTTTATGTATTACCTGGTATTGTTTCATCAGCTAGTGATGAAAGATCAGTTCCAAACAGAACACACTTTGATTTTGCGTTAAAAAAAGGGTCTGCAATTTCTTCTTTTGTCACAAGTAGCTTTGATAATATAACGTGATATTGCACTAGTATTTTCAAACCGTTATGTTTTCCAAGTTCACGTTTTACAGTTGGTTCTAACAAATGATAAGGATTCGTTGCAATTTACCAGAACGATTTGTTTATCAGACCGATAGCTGTTGTTAAATCCTGCAAAAGCTATTTTTGTAGGTTCTCCCATGAGGCTCGTTTTGGCTATATCACGTAACTTCAGTATTATTATAATAATGTAATATTATATCTCTACTTGATTGTTTGACTAGCCCTTCGACTGGTTTGTGTACAATCAATTAGAGATATAAATTGCTTATAGAATAATGGCACAGAATACCGCAAGCGAGCATGAGTACTATTATTTTCACCCCAAGTACAACATGTACGCGGGAAATATGTTAGGGTCGGTGATACACGTCAAATACGGCCAGCCGGTTGTTAAAGCAACATCAGCGGGTTTTAAGATCAGCGTTAAAAGTGATAATGCTGAGAGAGTTGAAATGCTAAGGAAAGATTTTATTTATACATTATTTTGTGATGATATTCAAGAAGGGCAGCGAGTATATCATTTCAACGGCGCGGTTACTGATTATAACATTGAAAACTTCCTCTTTACAAAGTGAATTTCAACCTCATCTCGTGTTTGATCTCTACGAGGCCTCTGACAAAGGAATTATTCTTATTAAAAAACTGTTCTCCGTGATCGGTTCAAATTATATTTGGTTTTCTTTCCGTATTTGTTATTACCTGTTTTAGCACAATCGTTATCGATGTTCCTGTCTCATCCGAAACGAGTATACTAAACGCGTATTTACTAAAAACGTCAATAACATTAAACAAGTATTTTTTAAATATCACTAAATTGAGCAAGATTTGAGATATCTACTAAATCTGTTGCCCAGATATCAGCAACAGCATTCGCGGCAACCTTGCGTCTAGGAAACCTTTCTTTAGGTTTGTGTATTTCTGATGCCAGATCATCAAACAACTCTTTTCCAAGACCTAACTTGTATTTTGTTCCGATTAATCCCTGCACTAACCTTCTATTAAATCGTTCTCGCATATTTACAGGTTTCATATCACGAGGTTCATCTAACATTATCTAATCACAGACAGACTTATCTTGCTCATTATCACGATAACAGATATCATGACGCATTGCTATTGCATCAACTTGATTATAAGGCTAACTGTTTGTCTAGTGGATTGTACGGTCCAGTGTATTTGTGGCCAGGCAATGTCCATCCTCCTTTTTTTTTCGGTAATTTTCCAATAAATTTATGTATATCCACCCCGGAGCCAATTACTTCCCGGCGATTGCATGATGGACAGTACGTAACAATTTTATCTTGTTCGATGCAAAGATCTTTATCACAATCACAATTACATTTCATTTTGTTTTTTATCGTCGACAAAATCTTTGTCAGGAAAAAATTATTATTATAACATCTAAACAATGCTGTTTTCTGACCAATTTTTCTGTTTCTTAAGGGAAGATGGTTAAAAAATCAAAGAAAATCGGTCCGATGTCTTATTTTTTGAGGGTCAAACCTCGAGGGGGTTTACAGGAATTTAACATTGAAAAATTGAAAAATCGATTTTGTCTAGTCTCCGTCCAATTTTTGCCACAATTTTCCACAATTTTTCAGAGCTTTCAGGCAAAAATACCGGTAAAAACTACTAAAAAAGTTAATTTTTCAATTTTCCATGTTAAATTCCCGTTAACCTCATCGAGTATTGACCCTCAGAAAATAAGAAATCGGACCATTGGACGGAGACCAGAAAAAATCAATTTTTCAATTTTCCAATGTTAAATTCCCGTTAATCCCCTCGAGGTTTGACCCTCAAAAAATAAGAAATAGGACCACAAATAAAAACCAGAGGGCCTTCGTCAGAGACAGTCAATTAATCATCTACTAAAATAACTTTATCACATGCTCCAGCTCCAGTTGTTGATTTCAGAAACATACTTTGTTCTACCACAAACAGCACAAATACTTCTTAGCATTATTCTATAATTTTGTTTTTTCCTTTGTCTCATCTTTATTCTCTGTTTTAATTTTACATTTGAGACAGTATGTTGACATTTTTATATTTGTACTTTTAGATAAAATTAACTACAATCTCATCATTTGCGTGAGAAGGTTGCTTGTCAAATTACAAAACAAACTTCAAAAAATCAAGATCTCTTGACATCTGTCGGCTAAACATAATACAATAATAACCACAGGCGGATGTTTCAATCGGCTGTAGTTGATTAGACGAGTAATTGACTTTCTTAAATTTTTTAAAATATATTTTTTATAAGATCACTCGTACGAAGTCAGAACGAATCAAAATAATTATTATCGTACAGCAACCCAATGCGTCCCAGATCCATCGTTAAGGTTTTGTATATTTACAATACACGAACCACCTGCTGGTACATTACCTAATTCGTCTTTAGAATACACTCCGAGAAATCCGACAATGTCATTCAGTCTTTCAATTATATCAAAATTACTCAACGGTGTCTGGTGCCTGGTAGAGTCATTCCACGCCCTATCCCTAACAGATTTGGAATTAGACTGCCTGCTAACCCCGCTAAAAGTGGCGCGAAAGGAATACTTCCTCCTCGCTTTGTTTTCCTTGGCGCTCGCTGACGTTTTGTTTTCTTTTTCTAGATTTTGTCGCTTGTGCTTTTTTAGCTGGCATTATATTATTTATTGTTACATAAAACTAAGTCACTGACGATAGATTTGTTTGATGCCGTTTCCAGATACCGCCTTTTTAGTTGCCCCAGATACTGTCCCTGACGCTGCTGCTAGTCCTAGTGTTCCTAACACTGGTAACAATGTTGTTATTGCGCTAGCTATTACAGAAAATGCTGGTCCAAAAAATCATTAGAGAGACAGAATTACGCTTGGCAACCGCTGCTGATAATTTTCTAATTTTGCCGGGCGTTAGGTATATTTCTTTGGTTGTGTATTCCGTTTTCATTATTTATACTTGTTTGTCTCACAAATCACACTTGGACAGTCATCCTACCTTTTACACAGTCAATTGTTAAGAATCTATCGCTAGAAACAAGCGCAAATACGTTTAAAGGAGCCGCTAAAACTCCTTCAAGCGTCCAAGTTGCTTTTATTTCCGCGGTTGAACTAACCAATCGATCGGAGTGTTTTGAAACGTCAAAGAAAAAAATCGGATAAAGAGTACGAAATTCTTCAATGTTAATCTGTGATCCGCTGTCAGCGTCCTGATATTTCTGCATCGCTTCCATCAGGTACATATACGCTCTCGTAACGTTTTTACCAGCGTCGGCTGTAAAATTACATTCGATCGCTCGTTCTGGGTATTGTTTGGAGTTTATTCTAACAAATATTTTCCTGACGTCTTTATCAAAAACAGAGTTATTTTGTAGTTGGCTACCAAGTCGTGCTGTTTGCTGAAAAACAACGAAGACATACCTTGGCAATTGCTCACTCGAAGTAGCTGTAATACGCCACGTGTAATCGGTTGCGTTAGGAACAGTTGTTGTATACATTTTATGGTGAATAAAATAAATAATTTTTTGTAAAAGCCTCTATTGTTGTGATAAGTTCTGCTAACTTAACTACTGATGGAACAATTCGAGGCATCCACAGCGCCAATTTCGTAATCACAAAATTTGCATGCGCTCCATCAACCCGAATAAGACACTTATTTTAATCTGCCCGATCTAAAATTATAGTATGTTTTAACCCTCGAAATACCATATGGTAGTTGTGACAAAATCCAAATATTGTACTTAACGGCAACATCATTATTATTTTTTGTGATTCTGATGCAAGCACTTTTCGTTTGGCATATCCCTCGTTGTAACGTTGTTGTCGTATATTCGTAACTGCATTTCTTATTGAGTTTCTTATTGTAGCTAGGTTAGCATCAGCGGGATTTGCGATTAAGTTATTATTATCTACGCCAGGATCACCAGCACCAGTACGAAATTCACATCCAAATCTTTGACCAGCTTTATTTGGTTCGTTCGAGTTCTCATCGAGGTATTCAATATACTCGAATTCTGTCACTGTTTTGTCGACATCATATCCTTCACCAAAATCAAGATAATTTTAACTGACATTTTTTATTTTATAATCGCCTCACAAAATTGCTAAATCTGAGGAAAACCTAATTTTCGTCTTGTTTTATTTACTAGCTTACGTATTACCTCCTCACCGCGTGGCGACAGTAATTTTCTTTGTGGTAGTTATCATAGCTCGTTCTGTTTCTTTTGGTGGTGCAATATCTGATGTTGCTCGTTTTATTTCCACAGCGGAAGGTGTCGTGCCTTTAATTTTATCAGCTATCATTTGTCCGACTGCACTGCCTGCTGCACTAGCTGCCCCCGTCGCAAAAGCTTTACCCGCGTTAATTACAACTGAGTTATTACACAAAGTTTGGAACAGCACTTACAGGATCTGTTTCCGCTGACGAACCAATAATGACTGATACATCATTATTAGTCAAAAAACACCGGCGAGACAATGACAGGTACTTTATTAATGTGAAATCAGCGAGTACATGGTCTAGAAGTAGATTATCTGCCACCAAAGGTCGATCTTACTCAAGCGGTAAGTTCGACAATAACAAATTATCATCGACAGGAGGAACGTTAAGCGGTAACTTGGATAAGTCAGGATAAAAATAATAAATTTTGAAACCGCGTATCCACCAACAAACTTAAATCAAACCCAAGCGGTAAGTTATTTACAGTTGAAGTTTGTGGATAAGCTTGATAAACCTGGTGGAACGGTTACAGGTATTATTAATATGTCGAGTAAAAAAATATTGGGTTGGAAACCGTATTTCCACCACCAAATGTTGATAGTACACAAGCGATGAGCCATGCACAACTAAAATCTGTTGACGATAACAAGATTAATAAGACTGGCGATATAATGGCAGGTAACCTTGTAATGAGCAATAACTCAAAAATATCTGGATTACCAATAAATGTGCCTCCAGCTGATGATACAGATGTTATTAGTTACGCTCATTTAAAAGAAGCACTCACCCCTTATTTGAGACAATCCGGTGGACCAATGTCAGGTAACATAAATATGAGAAACAATAAAATAACGACGACATATGTTCCAGTTAATCCTATTTATCTGACAAATAAAGCGTATGCTGATAGTATATCTAGCGGTGGTATAAAACGAACTAAAAACAATGGTGGGTACATTCCAACACTTTTTAAGGCAACTGATAACCGAGTTAGCTTTGAGGTAAGCGCATCATCATATTATCCCGAAAATTATCCTCACTACGCTTTCTCTGATAGGCAAGAATGGACGACCTACGGAGAAAAGAAAAACTTTTGGATTAAATTTAAACGTCCTGTTTTAGTTGCTATTTGGCAATTTCATCTGCCCGGTCAATTAAACTCTAGTGTTGGGCGAATTTATAACTGGCGACTGGAGGGATCAAACGATGATACAACCTTGACAACATTGTATAGTGCAGCAAACATGTATATTTCAACAACACAATACTTTACAATTCCAAATGAAAATACTGTAAACAAGTGCTTGTATTTTCGAATTTATATTGTCACTGCTGAAAGTGAGTATCCAGGATTGACAGCATTTCAAATATACACACTCGATGATCAAATTTAATCTAACGTTGTAAAATAATGTCTGAACCAGCAATCATAACCGTTGCAAGAGAATTTTATGATAATATTTTTAAATCCAACATATATTTTGTTACATCAGAAGTTAGCATTAAATCACGAGCTATACATAAAATCAACAATAAGAAAAGGCTAAGCCTTAATTCGATAAACGATTCAGCAAGCCAATTATCAGAAAGCGAAATTAATTTTGCTCGTGTTATGCATATGCGAGGACCACAACTAACAGAAGCAATATAAAACTTTGAAATAATAACCAAATACTGTCATCCTGATGGTCGAGGAGAACAAAATAAAGTTGAAATCCTTCTAAAAAATATTGTTCGAGCTCGACAAGGAAAATATTGATATAATAATTCAATCAGATCTAATAAAAGCACGAGCTTATGGTGGAAAAGCTCAGGAAGAAAAACGAATAAACTACAACCATGATCGTCTCAACAATATAGCGTAATCTAAAATAATAAGAATAAAAAGAAACAAAAAATTATATGTTAGCTTTTCAAAACGAGATATTTTTTAAGTATCTCGGTATGTACTACCACGACAAGGAAACCCTAGTTAAAATCGCTAGTAGAGCGGATACAACGTTAATTACTAAAGTGTACTCAAGCGCAATTTTACCGATGATACGTAAAAACATGAATTTGATCCGATTATTGTTAACAAATCTCTAGAGATAATCAAACATCTTGACAAAAATATCAATAATTTCAGTGAAGTTGTGTGAGAAAAGTTTTTCGAAGAAGTCAAACAAGCAAGGTTGGAAGAATATATTGATTCTTGCTACGACATCAGTGAAGAAGATGATTTTCCACTTCCTTCGCTCCAACGCTGTAGACAATTGTCAATGCGAAATTATTACAATGAAGTTGATAACTTATTCACGAAACCGTATGAAATTTTAATGTTAAAAGTAGCTTCTGTTATAGGTCTTCTCACAATTGAACGAGACAGACTCCGACAATTAATGCTAAAAAATTTCACAGTAGCATACACAATTATCAGACAATATCTTGTCCTCAACAATTTTACGTTGGATCAAATAAGCTTGGTACTAGGATTTATTGATGAAACAGAAGGAGAATACGGTAATTTGGTAAATAAAACAGATTTGTATGAACGTGAAGTCGAAAACACGTTTGATTCCTACAGCTGGTTAATGAAAAATGAGGTATTAACAGATAAACGATATAAGGATACTTCGTCAGATGTTTATGACAAGTATAGAGATTTTATAGCTAATCTTGAGTTTCTTGATTTGATTGTGGCACTAGCATTTTTAATATTGTATAAAAATTGTAAGCAAATATTCTATAGTGAAAAACAGATCATCGATTTCAATCATATTTCGGATGAAATTCCAAATCAAGATGTTGACGCACTAATGCAATATTACAGATATTATCATAAAAATCTTTGGTGCGTAAAACAGTGTTACAAGTATTATATTAGAATACTTCCATTAATATCATATTTACCACTGCTAATGACTGGCTCTGGTATAATTTCAATTGGAGTAACATTAAATCCGTTTTTATTAATACTATCTGGTGTTGGTATTTCTCTTGCGACAGCGTGTAAAAGAACTGAGCCTCGACTTTAGACCAAAATAAGAACGCTTATAAAACAGCTTAGTATCACTTATAAAAATTTACTTGATCAGATACGATCTTATTTGCGAGGTATAAAATATGATATGGACGATTTAATACGCGAGTTTCGTATTATTGACAGTATGTTAACAGATATTCTACCAATGAGAGTTAGTAAATATAAAAAAAAAATATCAGAAAAGTATGGTGATGATAGGGTATGAAATTTTATCTAACAATAATACAATAATCAATGAAATAAACTTGAGCCAGAATCGTCGTTATCATTTGAGGAAAGAAAAATTGTTGGTCGGGGTGGGTGGGTTCCTGGGGTGGGAATTTGTACTTATTTGGAGGTGGTCGGGACCTACATTAGGGTCTTTGAGCCAGAATAGTCCTTTTTCTTACTACTCCTACACGTTCTTGGTTCCCCTATCAATCCATCGTGTTATTCAGTAGATATACATTGATGAAAAATGAGCAGTTGATACCTGTCATAAACGTTTTCGACACCTTCATACAATTTTTGTACCTTAACAAGGGTTTTTGACTTGAAGTTTCCAATGTTTGTTGTTTGCAAATGTATCAATGCTCTGTACAAAGTCTAGGTCAACACTACCGCTCTTTTCGGGTTAGATTGATACTTAATTATCGCAATGTGTACAAATATATATTTAGACAAGTTGTACAATTTGGTTAGTAATGTTTTCGTCTTCTTTGTCTTCGGTATCCAACACCGATTGTATAACTGAAAAAGAAACCTATGTGCTGGAGGTTGCTTTGGATGACACCTATACCTTCTGCTCCAGCATTTCTTACCAACATATATCGTATGTTCTTTAATGCTGTTTGACATAAGATATGTCCTTAAATAAACAGAAAAGTTTCAAGGTCGAACTGTTTCCAAGCCGGTTCCAATTATCACAAGTGAAAGGATGGCTCGGCACGTGTGAATTATCTTCAGATAACAGATATCAAGGAAAAAGCCCAATATGTTTTATCAAGGTATATACTGGAGGTCGTACATTTTAAGGGTCCTCTATCCCTTCTTAGAATAAACTACCTATGACAGCAACGCAAGATGCCATGAACTTCAGACAGAAATAGCAAGCGTGATATCTGCAATGGAGTGGGTATATGGTCTAGCTTTAGGGACAGAGAAAGGAGTGGGTTCATGATCTAACTTTAGGAATAGAGACAGGAGTGGGTTGATGGTCTAGCTTTAGGGACAGAGACAGGAGTGGGTTGATAATTTAGTTTTAGGGACAAAAACAGAGTAGGTATATGAAGATGATATGAAAAAGATTGCTTTTTTCCGCAGTTTGAAGTTGGCGTTAGCACATTCGGAAGTACGACAGTACAAAACAAATGTGAAACTTTAGTCCACTGTTTTATGTGATCCTGACCTTGCCACAAGGCTTGCAATCAGGGTACAGGGAAGTCGAAAAGCCATGCTTACTGATAGCATATCCCAAGCATGGCATCCATCTAAACAAAGGTTTTAAGTTTATGCTCTCACATTTACAAAATTTGAACCTAAGCCTCCACCACTATGAACCTTAGTGAACTCTCACATTTTGAAATTTGCTGAAGCAGACAAGACAAAACACACTGTCTTCTATAGCTATTACATGCTAACCATCTTGTTAAAGTGTTGGATATACATTATGTTGCAATTAGCACAGAGATACTTAGTGTTACTTGTTATTGTTTACGATACCTTTGCTGTTAGAGATGGCAAAATTGTTATCTTGGTATAAATACAGTTGGCATATAAACGGATACCAGGAAGAAATTGTATTCCAGTAACCCACGAACCTCCCCAAAGGTGAATAATCTCTGCTAAAGAAAGTGCCATAAGGATCCATGTTCTAAATATGCTAGTTCACTAGATATATATTTACACCATTTCTATCATTGCATTTTCCTTAATCGTGCCACCAACAATCCGCCGACATCCCTCTCTCCCAGGGAATAATTATCACACCCTTATTCACTCACCTGGTAAGACAGACCAATTAGAAACACGAAGAGGATCAAAAACTTCATTTTGATGATGGTGTGGTTACAGGTATGAATACTTATCAAGAGTTGACAGTACTTATGATGACCAAACATCATGACTTCGCCTGCATTGGTTATCACTAGGTTTTCATTTCTGAATGATATAGATTCTAACCTCTGTGTGACACATATGTTGACCTCAGATATTCATTATTAAATACATCGCACTAGCGGTGGATGTTTAGCTGTTCGTTGAATGTATATGCACATCACTGTTTCCATCTATCTATCTATCAATCTACCTATCTGTCTATCAGTCCGTCATACCATCAATCCATCCATTCGTGTATGTATGAATTGTGTATGTATATATGCATGTACCTAAATACCTGTCTGTTTGCCTGTCTGTCCGATCGTCCGTCCGTCCATCCATGTATGTACGTTTGTATGTATGTATGTATGTATGTATATATGTAATCTATCGATCTGTCTGTCTGTCTGTCTGTCTGTCCATATCTATATATGTGTCTATCTATTTATATTTCTATCTATTTGTCTGTTCGTCCGTCCGTTCATCTATCCATCCATCCGTCCGTCCGTCCACCCATCCATTGATTCATCTATCAATCCATCTATTTATGTGTCTATCTATTTATTTGTCTGTTCGTCCGTCCGTCCATCCTTCTATCGATCCATCGATCTATCCATCTGTCTGTCTGCCTTTCTGTCTTTCTGTCCATCAATCCATTCATGCATCCATCTATCTATCTATTTGTCTGTCTGTCTTTCTGCCTGCCTGTCTCTCTGTCTGTCCGTCCGTCCCTGCATCCATCCATGCATGCATCTATCTACCTGTCTATCTATCTATCTATCTGTCATCTGTCTGTCAGTGTGTCTGTCTGTCTGCAAGTCCGTCCGTCAATCCATCCATCCATCTATCTATCTATCTATCTATCTATCTATCTATCTATCTATCTATCATTTGCAACATTAATATGTGATCCCTGTTCTCGTTCCTCTTGCTGCTCTAGAAGCTGGTTCTCTCTATCAGTCGTCAAACTGGGGCCCTGGGTAACTGAGTGGTCTAAGCCACTCGACTTTACTGATCAATGACATCGCACCTCTGTCCACTTGGGTTACAGTCGTACTCTCGGCCAGCGTAGGCATGTGAGAAAGATTTGCAGTCCCTTCCTTTGGATTGATTGTTCTTCCTGGAGATTTCCCAGGATTTCCCAAGGTCTTCCTCCGCCAAAAGCATATTATTTCCAAATTCTATAGCTTCTGATGCTGTAGGAAGTTTTTAGAGTAATTAGAATTTGAGCTAGGATAAACTACATGGAATACACAAAATAAAATGAGCAGCTCTTAATCACCATTTTATCAAAGACATCAAGACATACGTTTACAGGAAATAACAATGGAGAACGATCGATCAACATATAAAATATATAGCGACTTTATTAAAGGATTATTTAAGTTTATATACAAAAGAGGCAGCAAGAGAATAAGACGATATCTCAATTTTTCAAGTGGCAAAGATAGTATTAACTATTTAGTTTTTACTATTTAGTATTAACTATTTAGTATTAACTATTTAGTTTTAACTATTTAGTATTAACTATTTAGTATTAACTACTTAGTTTAACTATTTAGTATTAACTATTTAGTATTAACTATTTAGTATTACTATTTAGTTCTTGACTTACAGATGTATGATGAAGAGATTAAATATAAAAACTAATACGGAAACAAATAAATACCAGGAAAAGAAAATTAAATGAATTGGTGCAAAAAGCAGAAAGTGAATATATATTTAGTCATATAAAGGAAAACCCCAAAACATTTATAGAAAATATTAATAATGTTTTGCAGCAAAATGTGTTAGCGTAATAACTTTTGGTTTATCCTTATAAAAATTATGAAGGAAGTGTAATAGGAAGAGATGAGAGTAATACATTCCTAGAATCACTGCATAAAATGGTAGCTTTTTCAAGGGCAGAAAGCCGCAAAAGACAATTACACGCACGAAACCAGAAATAACACGAGGTACAACACGTAAGTACTATGCAGAATCTGTTTCA
>JAECUM010042582.1:0-12367 GCA_016617855.1 Megalonaias nervosa
TGCACCCGTCAATCACTTTGCAAGATTCAAAGTTTATCATGAACAATGTAGACGGTGTAGGAGAAACTGTGTGGCATCATGAACGGACGCATGTATGCAGAGATGGACAGAATGGTATAATCCGCAACATATCTTGAAATAGTGAGCACAAATTATATGTTAACACGAAACATACTCTAACCGTCATCAAACGGAAGAGTACAAACATTACATGCACGCTGATTTACACTTTTTTGCTTTCTGATATTTTGTATTAAAATTTCAGCAGAAGAAAGCTTAGGTGTACAAACAGTGTTATCTCTGTCTTGCATTTAACATATTAATATGCCAATATGTAGCCGCTGTACATTTAATGAACTGCAGTTTATATTGAGGAATATTGTCAAATATTCACATGCTCGATAATCTGATAATCTTTGTACATGAAAATGGATATATATTTGAAAGGTTTTGTAGCCAAGCGTAAGGGTTTATGTTGCACATAGGACTTATGCAGATACGAGCCTCTCTTGAATGTTTTCACCCTTATGTCTTTCATTACAGATGGAATTTTTGCAAATATCATCTTTCTCGGGAAAAGAAAAGGTACTTTCTCAATTTCAGCACATACTCAGAAAAATAGTGAAAATGTATAGTATAGCACCAATATACTTTTTATTTGGCCATTTGAATTGCTGCATTTAAACTTAATACGTCCGTCAGTGTGCCCTCTCCTTTGTATCTGAACAGCACTCGAGTTTTCCATAGTTCATCATTACCACGCTTTGTAAATAGTTTGCACTTCATTCCAAGAAGAGGGAGCAGTCAACCAATTCAGTTCACATAGTAATGTCAATGTTTACTCAAAAACTATACTATCTTGTTAGATCCTGCATAATATGCTTGCATCTGACGCAGGATCTATCCAAGGGGAAACATGTATAATAATTGCTATAGTGGCACGTTCGCATTAATAATTTGAGTTAACTTTCATGTATATTTATTTCCTTGAAAACCCTGATATTGAGGAATTACTTTCTATGGAAAAGGCCGTTTACATAATAAGTTCATAAAATTGTCTAAAATTGTCTACATGATACAAACACACTCACGTGTATATATCTACTGTGCTTGAATTTAGATATTTACTATAGTATCACTCACAGTGCATTCTCTGTTTCATGTTATTTGCAGACTATTTAAGTTCATGTTGTCTTCTCACTACAAGCAATTTGGTCCTCATTTGCGAAATGGAATTTTTGTCTGGAAGTATTACGTTCATTGTACCTTGAGGATACACTGCTAATAATTTGGAGAATAGTAGTCACATTGATACTTTAAACAAAATAATTTAAGTTACAAAGCACGCTTGTGTCAATTCAGAAATACCATATTTCTAAAAATGAATGTAGACTTAAATCTGAAACGATTCATAGACTATTCAATAGATGCATTCATGAACTGATGTTAAAATTAATTGGAGTACACGCTCTGTTATACAGACCAAAAATTGGTAAATCAGACATGATGATTGACAGGTTATACATGAATATGTGCTAATTAAGTAGAGTTAATATATGTTATTAGCAACGACAAACACGTATACATTAATTGGATTGAATTGAACGGATGAGATGCCACTTTTTATTATGTTTAATCCCTGCTTAAGTATTCTACAAAGTGGACAACATCAGTCAGCAGTGTCGACAGTGAATTGTTACTACAGAGAAACAATGATATCGTTCTTATGCTTTAAATTAATAATAATAATAATAATAATAATAATAATAATAATAATAATAATAACAATAATAATAACAATAATACAATAATAATAAGGATAGCTCTTTTCTTCGTATCATATATAATTTAAGATGTGATACATGATTTTATGGTGGACACATGTACATGGTTCAACGTTACTAGTTACTTACACTTTCAACTTTGTAATGGAATCATTCATGCTGGTAGTCCTAGATAGAATTTCAACATGGAGTCTGTTCTGGTTTAGTATATACATTGTTATCCATGCAAATAGGATGTCATAGTCCATTTTCCAATTTTTAAGGCTATTAATAGACTTAGTTAAAAGTGTAATTAACAGATTCGTTTTATTATATGCATAAATGAGTAAAATATTTTAATGTTTCTACTTTGAAATAATCAAGGGTGTATTATTTCTCCTTAATCCAGGATATACAGGACATATGATCCTCTTTTTCTATATCTATGTTATCAGACGTATCCTCGTATGATCAAAGGTAATGTATTGATACCTTCCTGTACTTGCTGTAATTGGTAAATTTCCAACTCAACAAAGCTGCATATTTGGTAACCTAAATAAGACTCATCTAGGACATTTAAAAACTTTGCCGTTTTATCCATTTCATTAATCTTATCAATCGGATTTTACGTGAACATGTCTATACATCGCTAACTAAACATTTATATACACAGTCGTTCATCATTTGCATCCTATTTTAACCAAACATTACCAAATCGAGAATTTCTTAATAGTTAAAATAGGCGAAACGTTTGTGTGAAATATGTAAAGCAGAGGAGCTTGACAGGCCAGAGTTTTCTAACATATGACAAGAATATCTTCATAGTATGCTTCAGTTGCAATTTATGTTTGAAAAAAAACCAAAACACTATTTCTCATAGAAACACAGACACCTGCCCATCGGAATACAGCAAATTGTGTGTTTGCAAATTTAACCAACAGTTTCCTTCCAGAGGAATACCTTCTTAATATATGAAACATTTTCTGGAGCTGAAACACGGTGTCTGAGACTAGAATTAAATCACCGGTATACAATAGTATAAACATTTTTATTTGTTATTGTTGTAATGATATCCATCTTATCGGCCTCATTACTCTGGAAGAACACGGCAAAAAGTAATTAAGATAAACTCGTATCTGCTGTACTCCAGTTAGAGAATCAAAATATACCACAACAATTATTAGACTTTACACATCAGTCCCATCTTTCTAGATTACCTTCAACATTCTTAACATTGTGGAAGTTCTATTGTAACTTAAAAGTTGATTGTCTAATATGTCTAATAATACACCTCTACTACGCCCTTTCAAACTCTAGAAGCAATGCATAAAATCTCCCTTGTGCATTACTCATTAAATAATAATGACGAAAATAAGAACAATATTATTACTACTACTACTAATAAAACAACATTACCAACAAATAATAATAATAATAATAATAATAATAATAATAATAATAATAATAATAATAATGAATTGTGATATTATGTTTTCCTTCATTCCGCAACTATTGACATTGTAAGTCAGTGGACTTGTTTCATCTCTTAAAGAACTTCTGAACATAATGAGCGTAGCGTCACATTTTCCCTTTCAGTTATAAATTCAATGCCCTTAGATTGTAAATTATTACAGCATACCTGACAATGGAGTCAAACAGATCCTTCCTGCACACAAAAACCTGATGACACCCACAAATTATTCAACGTTTAAAATTATTCCTCTAATTTGTTTGTATAATGACAATTTCAAAATTGTGTCGAATTTTTGCAGAACACTGTACTTCTTTGCTACAATATTATTCTTAGAGATAGAATGTTGGTAAAGGTAAACAACAGTAAATTAAAAGATTAAAAAGCAGCATATTTGATTCAGTATTTTCCTAATTGTAGGAAGATGTGGTACAAATCTCTCACGGAACCCTAGAGGAAAACCATGTAAAGGATGATAAAACTGAATTTCATTTGGACCACTATGAAATTGATGACCCGGATGTTAAGTTACCTTGCCTGGGTACAAGGGTCCGGCGTGGCCCAGATTGGAACAAAGGCTTCCAGGATAACGATGGACCAGGAACAATTGTCAGTCATCACAAAAACCAGAAACGTAAGACTGTATAATAGTATTTACATCAGTTTCATTGTTTGATCATGTAATAATAGAATACAAGTTTGCACGTACAACGTTTTAATCCTTTGTATGATAGAACTATGACAATAGATTCTGCGTTTTATACATATTTACATATTGAAAGTTTTCCTTGTAGAGCTAATCAGTAGAAAGAATGTTACCACCCCAACGATTTTTTATGTAATATTTGTAATATAATATTACACTAGAATATACTGCTGTTAGTACATCATTGTATAGGAATGTATCAAACCAGTAAAGCTTTAATCGTGCAGAACTTTACAAATCCTGTGTGTTCCTATGTTTTATACTGCATTGAACCATTTATCTTAGGACCATTGTTATACCATTTATAAAAATGTAGTATCATTGGTTGATACTTGGTCATATCATGCAAAAAGAATCAACATTCATTTCTTTTCAGAGGTTAAGGTTGAATGGGACAAGAGTGGACACACTGATTTTTATCGTTATGGCGACTTAGGGAAGTATGATGTTCTTATCGACAGTGAACCTCGAGTGCTGCAGTCGGAGCCGATTGCTACTGGTTGCCTTGTGAGGCGAGGTATGGCATTACCTTTGACTGTACTAGGTCTGCATATTGTTGTTCTTGTCAGGTGCTGACAGCGTATTTGCTTTGGGGAAATAGTACGTTTAGCAGCAATTCAGAACATTTGGTGAACCTCTACAAATATCATAATAAATTATGTTTTCTTAATCTATAATAGGTGAGCAATCTGTAAAATTATCATGCGTTTTGTGTGGCTTACATTTAATAACTATATGTAAATACAGTGCACTCTAATGAAACCAATATCAATGAAAACATACAATCTGATCTATATGGTAGCATTCCTATCAGCAGAAAAACCGTACATCCATCTTGTTCTTGAATATGGCTAATAGCGAAATGAATATAAACCATATTGCACAATGTTGCTTAAAGAATGAATACATTTGAAAGTGTACGACTCTAGAGCCTGAAATGTATCAGAGAAAGAAGGTTAAACGAAACATTTCAGTAAATCAACAATCAATTTATTTCCTGACAATACAAAATCAAAATTCAGAAGAAAGTTGCAACATTCTGTATTAAATTCCATGAATGAGTTCATAAAAATCCAAAGTAATCTATTACTCCAAATGTTAATGAGCACTTTAGTAAATCCATTGACTATTTTGAATCAATAGGTTCTCTAGAAATATATATCGTGGGTACATCACAACTGTAAACTCAGATCATACATAGATTCCCATAGACTAATACAGCAGAGGAATGAAGTTTTTGTTTATCACACATTTTCACTTGTCAAGTGATGTAAACTAAATTGAGCAATCCAACGGATGAAGGTAGTCTAATTATAGATAAGACTGGCCTTGAACTCAGATGAAATGTAAGCATTCTGTTTAGCACATGCAGTCATAGACAAAAGGTCTGCATAATAAAATTATCTGAAACATTACTTACAGTTGGGAATATTTATTACATGACTGAGACATATTTCGATTGCTGTCTAACAGTTTATCCAAAGGACATTTATTAAGTATGAATTAAAGCATCATATAGGTCATGATAACGTGCAGGTACAATAATACCCTTCAAAAAAGATGAACTACAAATCTAAGCATAAGTATTGTGTTTTAATGTCAAAACTCAAAACAGAAAAGGTTTGACTCTGGGAATTTGTATCATTTAGGAACATCCAAAGAGAGATGTTCATTTGATTATTACCGAGAAAAGTGTAGTGTTATTTTCGTGCGATCATTATATATATATATATATATAATATCTCGTTCCCTTTTTGAACTAGATTTATGCATGAAATCTGATTTAAGATTATAGGCTCCAAAGAGGATCTGCGTCTAGTTATTTAGTTAATTAAGTTATCAATTGTGAAATATATTGATGACATTATATATGTTGATGACACTTAGGCCAGGAAAATATAAACATGCATTTTTCAGGGGAACACTGGAAGTATGATAATCAGGATGGAACACCGGGTGCTGTTGGAGTTGTGCTCAAGGTCCAAGAAGATGGCACGGTTGTGGTATGTTGAAAGTATCTTTTATATGTCTGTTCGTAACTATTCATCTGTACCTTAATACTCACATATTACACCCCAAAGATGATTCACGTGTATGGCTTACTCAGTGTAGAAAATGTTCACAAGATTTGTAATTAATTTTAACCCAATCAAAAACGGCATGTACGTGTTCTAAATGTATTTTGCGTCATAATGCAGTCGAAATTGTATCGCCATGCACATGTACTCGGTGGATAAGACTTGTTCGCAATGAAACTAAATCAAAAGTAATGATTGGTGTGGTTTATCGAAATTCTTAACCTCTGTACGTTTCCGTACTCTCTAGGTGTAAACGATGAACAGAAACATTAAATAGCTAAGTCTCCTCAGCCGCGCGCGCGCGCGCGTGTATATATATATATATATATATATATATATATATATATATATATATATATATATATATATATCTGACTGTGGAGAGTTAGAACTATATTGAATAGTAAATGTATGTATGTACTTTTTAATTTTAAGTCGTTTATGCGATAAGTAAAATTCATTTCATTTCAGGTCCGCTGGCCAAATAAATCTATAGGTCACTACAGATACAGGGCAGATGGATATTACGATCTAGAAATATGGTATGTGTATATCTTTTCTAACAAAGGTACACCCTTGATCCTTTATTTTTCTAGTGAAATGAAACAATAATTTAAATGTACGTCCATGTGCAATTCATTTTTACGCGATACCATACAATGCTTTCGCCACGCAGGCGTAGCATGTTCACACTTTAACGTGGTCGTGATTAAATTAACAGGTTACACATTCTGGTCAGTATTTTTACATTTATTTACCTTTAAGACATCCATTTGCATTACAAACGTTCTTACGACAACTAAGCAAATAACATTTCATATTGACATATACTTCTGACACATATGTTTTCGTATGAAAAGAATTGATTAGTTTTTCACTTTTGAAGAATCAAAAACAAATTCTGCAACATCTTTAATTTCAACCACGCCAGTTATATGTATGATGCAATAAATAATAATGTCTTCAGGCATCATTGTGAGGAAGCCATATTTGATATAAGTAGTTTATCTTTTACAATTTAATATCTCGAATGCCATCCCTAGGTGTATCATTTGAGAAAATATAGTATAGAGTAGTAGAATAAATGTTGCAATTTTTAAAAATTCCGAGTTGAGGAGATATGGAAGTTCACAGATAGGCAGACAAATTTGGTTTACCGACAACAGATATGTGTTAAAATTTTGCATGATTTTAGTAATCACAGATTTAAAATCTATACGATTAAATGAAAACCGAGATTGCTGCGATGCATTTAATTCATATAGTAATAACCATGCCGACGTGTTTAATTTATATAGTAATGACAATGCCGACGTGTTTTATTGATATAGTTACGATCATACCGGCCATGTCAGTTTTATACAGTAATGACCATGTCAATTTTATTTTCAAACACATTTAGAGAAATAATGAATTTGTTATGGAAAGAGTCACAACACATTTTAATACACGTGTGGATAGGGAAATAGAAAAATCAAACAAATTATCACTGCTATAACCCGTTTATTAATAAAGCTGAGGGAAATGAGTTTAAATGAAAGTTCGCAAATTTCAGGTTGCATCATCAATCAATCCATGCTAACATTTTATTGTGTTCTAATCCAGTGACATTACACAATAAGTGAAATACATTTCTGAGTGTAGGCGCTGGCGGATATGCCGTCGCAAGATAATGATGAATTAAATGCTTCAATCGGTGGCAACTGAGTTTCAACAAAATTGCCCCAGTCGCTCATATACACAAGGTGATGCATTCTTTTACGAATCAATAACTTTGAAAACATTTTAAGCAACCTCTGTTCTATTTGTTTCTTTGTGGCGATCTGATTACGCGACTTTACCATGTATTAAGGCATGGTAGGACACTACTACCAAAATATTCGTAGGGGCATATTCTGATTTTCAAAGGCATTCACAATTGCACTTCATACTTCTAAATAACATTCAATTTTATACATGCAAGAAGTTTATTTAATGGGACAAAACAAAGTAAAATATAGATAAAGTTCTTAATTTATGGTAATTTGCTATACCGTACGAGGGTTTCGTGAACCAACAATAGAGCGGTCTGAAAAGTAAGTAACAAATAAATATTAAAACTCATGTAAAATGTGCATTACGTTGTCGTTTTCTTGTTATTTGAGAATTCTGTTACAACGAACTTTGTCTGTTTAAAGTTCACTTAACTATCGGGCTACAGGTTACCACCTTATGTAAGCATATGTTACGAATGACATATAGATTAATATAGAGATTTTAAAAATTTGTACCAGCAGTTAGAGTAATATATAAAAAATAAAACACAAGGTCAATTTTCTGTATCCGCGAACTTGAAAGAGTCAATAATTTAAACAACATGGGTTTATAATAGTATGCAATGATAAATACCTGACTATTACATTCAAGCCTACATATTATAATTACACAGACGAAAAAGAAGTAATTTCATTTTTTTGATTGTATGACAATACAAGCTGATAGATGAAATTAGAAATTTGAAAGTGAGCAATCTTGCATGTAGCAAAACAGTTCTTTCCAGTGCTTAAAAGACTGATAGACATAAAATTACACCATGTAAAAATATGAAGTTTATGCTGTTTTCGCTAACATAATGTTCATAAAGCACAACACAAAGAGTGGCAAACGAATATATTGTTACAAGATCATGAAACACATTTACAACAATGATGTTGAAGTCATTTAAAGATTATATAGACCTATTTCCTTTTGTATCATATCCTTTAAGAGCAGTGAGACATGCACGTCATATACTCAAGTGTCAACCTCGTAAAAATTGGTTCAGTCTGTAGTACATTTTCTTTCTATGGTGATACATCCTAACTCTTGGAAGCATTATATATCAATACATTTTAGTCTATGCGTTTTGGATAATGTGTCAAATTATCGTTGACTTTAAATGATTGTAGTATCATCGTGTCATTGTAACTTTTCCATGATAAATGAGCATGTATTACATGGTGTTCCTGGATATTAGTGATAAATGAACATGTAATAAATGGTGTTCCTGGGCATCAACGCAGAAGAGATTGAGACAAATGGAGAGTACAAATGAACATAAGAATGCAAGGCAGCGTGAGGTGTGTGTGAATTATCCATCGTTCTACCTTTTGTATCATACCATTTTCATTTTTAAATGATTTCATGAGGACTATACGAATGAATAATGTCTAGCTCTAGAATGTCCCATACTTCAAGGTCAATATATATATATCCATATATGCATACCTACATACTTATATACAAAATAAAATAAAAGAACTGAATCCGTATAAAAGAACCAAAACATATATCAAGTGCCAAGGTTGATTGTCAAGTGATTAATCTATTTTGGCAAATCATAACTTAACGTCGTTTGGTTGATAATGTTTCCGATCATTTCTTCTTCTCCCCCTTTTGCCAAACCCGACTTTGGAGATGCTGGATCTATCCAACACTGCTGTGTTTGTTCGTCCACCCGTACATCCGTCTGTAGTCCCGTCCGCACAATGTCCGCGTTTTAAAGTTAATAGTCTCCCCACTTAATTTCAATATGAAACCTTACCTTTAGTTACATTAAACAATGGGATCTTCAGATAGTGGTCTTCTGTGCTTTAACCACCTGATACTCAACTCCAAATGTATGAGGAAGGTTGTGTCAGGTATTAGTATTATTGTCATAGTACGATATCATAGGACGCTATCTGGACGAACACAATCACATGATATACATTGTTTAATCTTTGAATATCAAAAGGTTTTGCAGAAAGGAATATAAACATACCTGCAGTTTATTAGGAATCATATTCATTCATCCAGTGTTATGTTGGGCAATTGGAGAAACAATGATGCATCTACAGTGAGGACGAATAATGCAATTGAAGTCAGAGTAGAATCAAGACGCTGACTATTCTGGAAAGCGATATACCGCAGAGGATACTCAACTTTTATAATACGTTCACACATCAGTCTCCAAGCCAAAAATAGCTTCGTAAAAATGAGAAAAATTGCATTCTCTTTTTCTTCACTTTTTGAAGTCATTTGATTATTTTGGCCTAATGAAAATATTGAATATGTGAAATAACTGCATACATATAAACTTCCCTTCTGTACTAAGTTTGTGTATTAATCAAATTGAATGGAACCAATATATTTTGGTTACAAAAGCCTTGTTTTATATATATATATATATATATATATATATATATATATATATATGGTATATATATATATATATGTGTGTGTGTGTGTGTGTGTGTGTGTGTTTGTGTGTTTGCATGTGTGTATGTGTGCGTGCAGATATATTTACATGGAAGGATGGATAAATGGGCAGACGGACGACAGATGGACGGACAGACAGACATGTATCAGACATATAGACATGCAGATGGACGAATAGATGGATGGATAGACGGACGGACAGACAGAAAAATAACGAACAGACAGACAGACAGACGGACAGAGAGACAGACAGAGAAATAGGCTTCAAATAGACATGGAATTTTATCTTTATCTATGGTTACCCAAACACTTACAAATTAAGAAGAGAATATCTGCATTAGTATTTACCGGCTAAGTCTATTATTATTAATTTTATTAATTTATGCAAAGTAAAATAAATCATTTCTTGGGGAAACTCGCGGTCTTGATACATAACTTACTTACAGACGGAAAAGTGTCTGAACACCAGATTTCAGTGGCAGAGACCCATCTATCAGGATTAATAGACTATAGCAGACTCGGTATCAGGACGATTCACCACTGGAGGCTTTAGCCTCATCTCATCAGTGTTAGATTCCAAATTAGGCCGTGCAACATATGCAAGTGCTGATATTACTGATGCCTGTCATTTCTTCTTTACCAGATTCTGCGATGTGATCCAGATTGGAGGGTACAAGATTGCTAATGTCTACAAACCGCCCAGCGCCCAATGGTACAAAGGTACACTTCCAACTCTCGGACACCCAGCCGTCTACATTAGCGACTTCAAATGTCATCACTCTAAGTGGGACTACTCGCATGCCGATGTAGACGGAGAACACTTGTTAGAGTAAGCAATGAACAATGACCTCTTTCTGACACATGATTCCAAGCAACTTGGGACCTTCCACTATACAAGATGGCAAAATGACTACTCACCGGACCTTTGTTGGTTTAACTCCACTGGTGGCTATCCTCGCTAGAAAGTCAAACAGTTCTAGACATGATTCGCCGACTTGGCACCGCTCAGTAACCACACTTTCAAGGCCACCTGCTATCAAACCAAATGCAGCTACTAGCCATTTACTATAAGTGGCAAAAGCAACCCAGGACAAACAGCACCTACGTCAAGTACGAGATGAGTTGCGACAATACTGCCGTCGGATGTCAGATGAAGAAGATCTCCAAAGAATCGGTCCGGACTTGGAGAACATCATAACTGTTGAATAAGCTCGCTTCAGGCATGGTCGCAGCACTTGCGATCAAGTTCTTGCCATGACTACGTTTGGTGAAAACAGTTTTCAGAGGAACCTTAAAACTAGAGTTGTTTCCCTTGATCTAACTGCGGCATATGACACAGTCTGGCATGCAGGGCTGTTGTTTTGAAAATTACCAGAGTATTGCCTCGCTGAATAGTTGATACAATTGAACTGTTCCTTTGTGACAGGCGCTTCAGAGTGTACATCCGAGAGAGGAGCTGCAGCTCGTGGTGACGTCAGACTAATGGACTCCCACAGGGGTCTGTTTTTTCCCAAAGTCTGTTAAATATTTATATCAATGACTTGCCTGAAACACAGTCTCACAAGTTTATGTATGAAGATGACATTGCTCTCAGGATGTAAAGTCGCTTATTTCTGAGAGTGAGGAGGTACTGAAAAAACGATCTAGTGGAAATAAATGACTTCTTCAAGAAATGGCCCCTAAAGCCGAGCACAAAAAAGACAGCATCCTCTACCTTAATGCAAATATGAACCGTGAGCTTTGCATTCTCCTCAGTGGGAAGCACATAAAACACGACCCGATACCAACATACCTTGGTGTGACTTTGGACAGATCGCTGAGATTCTACAACCACCTGAAGGAAACTGCAGCAAAACTAATCATGCGAAACAACCTACTCAGCAAACTGGCTGGGTCAGCCTGGGTCGCTAGTGCTCAGACATTCAAGACATCAGCACTGGCCGTCTGTTATTCGAAAGCCGAGTATTGCACTCCTGTTTGGGCTTGATCGTTCCACACCAAGTTAATTGACTTCCAGCTTAACACAACAATGTGTCGCCAGGAAGCAACTACAAAATTGCTGGCTAAGGTCTATGCCAGTGAGAAATTTCCACTGTACGTGGCCATCGCTTCACATCCAGCAGTATGCTTG
>JAECUM010042583.1:0-24387 GCA_016617855.1 Megalonaias nervosa
GGCGACATGGACATGAATAAATTTAAAAATTTCTTTTCAAAAGCACAAGCTGCTCCCTTTGGTTTTGTAACGATAAATTTACATGATCCTAGGTCAAGATATCGTAATGGACTTGATATAATTTTTGGATAAAAATCATAGCAGCAGTAGAGCTAATTTAGCTGAGTGTGGTTCTCCAGTACTCATTATTGATAATATCTATACTGGCTGTTTAATTTATAGCAGCAGAGAGGGTTAATGACATACGTATGTGACCAGATTGTGAAAAAATCTGGTCAATTAAAGAAGTTTTCATTATTAAGGCAAAAACTTCTTTTTTCAGCCTTCGTAGGAACCCTTAATTTTCAAAAATAAGGTCTCTACAAAGTTGTAGGGTTCACCCTCTCTGCTGCTACACTACTCTACATAATGCAGAATAACATGTATACACATTGATCAGCCTTTACAACTTAAGACGACGTACAAAAGCAAAGGATGTCACATCTCGTGTGGATGTATGCTAGTGTCCCTCAATGGAGGATTCACATCGGGTGCACGACGTGGTTTACGCAATTGTCTTTTTGCAAGACAAAAGCTTTGCTATATCCACAGGTTTACTAGGAACTAAAGAATGATTGCGAAAGGAATCGGAAGAAGTGACACATAAAATTAGTTTACTTGATGTTGCAAACGTACAAGAATAGTGTGGAGTGTGATTATGTTCATTTTCCTTCCGCTGTAACCTAAAGTCAAGTTCACAGTCCTTTGTAAATTACCAAACTATTCGTCTGCTCAAGAGTAATTTCGGTTACTATAGTACCCCGAGGAAGCAGATTTGATGCTACGAGAGAAATATAAATGCATACGAACTGAACAATATTTACAACATGGGTGAGCTTATAAATAAAACGAATTCATGACATTATTCAACTGAAAACACCAACAAAGGACGTTGACGTAAACTTATAAATAAAAAATGTAATGACATTATTTAACATGAAATTACCCATCAAGTACCTTGACATGAACTAATACTGAATCGGATAAGCGAATTTACGGAAATATGTCATAAATTGACGTAGTTTGATAATTTTTGTTTACATAACCTATTGTCAAAACATGTTTATTGTTGTGTAATGTATACTGTTTACTTGCTGCTGTACACTTATATAGATGATGATAATGATGATGATGATTATTATTATTATTATTATTATTGCAAATCAGAATACAGACAATAATAATATCACTACAAATTTTACCATATCGTTGTAAGAGGCATTTACACGGCTAAAATCGCATCCTATGACAGAATAAACTAAAAGTTCTTAATCATAATACCAGAAAAGAACAAATTAAGTATTTGTGCTCATTTGGTGTGTGCTTTGACAGTCTTTGCAAACAACGTTTAAAATGTAACTTCTGTTATTTACTGTTAGAGATTCGTTTATATGTTCTCAAATATTTGTAGTTATTAGAACTGATCTTCACATTTTACGGTCTTGCATGAGGTGTGTAATCGATTTTCAAGTTTAGTGACTTAATAATTCTTTATACACCTGGGGATTTATTACGTGAACCAAGGTCCTTTCAAAATTGAAATGTTACCGATGCTACACAGTTCGATCGATCAAATAAGGATGCTTGATAACAGACATAATAAACATTTTCTAAACAGGGAAACAGTAAGCAAGCGTCAAACATAAAAATGTATGTTTTGACACGACATTGACGACATGAACGTTTTAAACATATGGATGTAGAATAATGTTCCCGTGGATCAGGCATCCAGTCCATACTCAGCATCTATCCACTTCAGGAACTATCATATGAGGATAGTTGTCTTTCACACCTGAATTTTAATCCTGACATATTGATAATATATAATGTACATGCCAGTTGTATCGCCATTTATCAATTATTCCTGTCATTTTAGCACGCTGTTGTCAAAAATACGATTCCTTGTAATCTTGACCATCGATCTGCTAAATTCAAACCGAAGGAAGGTTTATCCTGTCCACATGAAAGTCTGACTATCCATCAGAACGTCAACATATTCTGCAGTCAATGGACTGAAAGTTTGCTAGGAATCGTAGACAGCTGTGTTTCCATGAATGGGTCTTTGAAAAAGATGTATGAAAAGCGGAGAAATTTAAATGAAATATGAGATTAATAACAAGACGAATAATAGCAAAACAACATTTTAGATACAGTGAATGGATTTTTGGTAATCTAATTATTTTATGTCCCCTCTACAACGTGCTTGCGTGAAGAGCGTCAAAATGGCTTGATACCCAAGCCCACTGCACAAACTTATTTACCGTCGGTGACAGTGTACCAGCACATTACAAATGGACAAGTAACAAGATCAAATACAATTATTGAGATATGTTCTCTGCGAGAAGAGTCAGAATTAAATCTGCATATACACGTACAGACTTAAATACGTAAAGCATTTTTTAAAAGAAAACTTTACATTCATTTATTCATTTGTGATTTTGTCTTCGGCTACTTTGTTAGAAGGACTTACATCTGAGGTAAGTGCATTTGTAAGTGAAAATGTTGGTAGATGCCTGGATACAAAAATCGTACCCATTATATGAAAAGATATTTAGGTATATAAAAAAATAAACCAGTTGAAAAACTTGGATTCCTCATTCATTCAAAAATACAAAGAATGAATTTTTATCTAACTTTAAGCACAATGTTTTCACTATTAAAGCAGCATATCTAATTTGGAACATCTGTGTATTTTAGGAAAAGATGTATCTCGCTAAATACATACAAGCATCAAATGAATCTAATGATTGGATTTCTTTTTAAAATTGGCTTACTTCCCACCCTTACACCAAATCCCAACACTAGCCTTCATAGAATTAATTCTAGGGTAGACTTACTTTCAAAACCTGTTTAACGTCTGCTTTGATATGGTATATCATATCTTGGATTTTATTTTCTGCTTATCTTTAATATACACGCACTGGAGATTTGAAATGATTTACAGCAGGCAACACCATTTTATTTACGCATTTATTACCTTCGAACACTATCGTAGTAATCCAGATATTGTAAACACCTTTCCAGAGAGTGGTTATGTCTAACAAAATTTTATTGAACTTTGCATTGTTCTGTCTTCTGTTTCTACACACGGTGTTTATGACACTATTGTGACGTGACATCTGCGTTACTGCATTCATGCAAGCTATATAAGCGACAAGTTATTGCATTTCATAAGGAATTTGAAAATATAATAATTTGTATAGTTAGGTAGGATTTACATTATGTGAAAGGCAACATAGACTAGGTGATGTGGTGATGCTTTGGGCAACTTAGACATGATGGTATGGTGAGGTATTTGCCGTTGCAATAGGTGACTAACATAATGTGGTGTGGTGTTTACTGGCAAATAAGACATGATGAGGTATAGTGTTGTTTCCTATGAACAACTATTTACTTTTGGAAATGTATCTACTGATACAACATAATAAATGAACGAAATATATAGCTCTCTCTCTCTCTCTCTCTCTCTCTCTCTTATTGCATAACTTAAGTGAATTCTTCTTCTCTCCTGAGATCCTTGTAGTTTTTGTTTATGATTGTAAATGCGCTGTTTGCCACAACACACAAAAGGAAAGACTCTATTGTAAGTAAGATAACTGGAGCATTTTTTGTAAAACGGGAAAATTGCTCATGCAGTCAATCACATAGAAAGTGATAAGAACTGTATCATAAGGCAGGTTATTGCTTAGCAAAAATTTTAATGTTTTAATTTGGAGACAGTGACATTTAAAGCAGGTTTGAGTCTATCATCAACATCCATAGTAGTACTATTCTGCATTAGAGCTTCGTGATATTTTTATGCTTCCATGATTTTTCTCGTTCATATAAAATTAAAAGATTTTCTTCCTCTAATGCAATGTACTCTTTGCTTACATCACTCTGGAAAACGTCTACTTTAACAGTTATTTGCGTTCAACATTGAACTATAAATTATGTTTTACATCACTCTGGACAACGACTACTTTAACAATTACTTGCATTCAAGTTTTACCATAACCATAAATTATATTTGACATCACCCTGGAAAACGTCTACTTTAACAATTATTTACATTCAAGAGTGACCCATAAACTATGTTTTACATTACTATGGACAACGAATACTTTAACAGTTATTTGCATTCAAGATTTACCATAAACTATGTTTGACACCACTCTGGACAACGTCTACTTTAATCACAATTTGCATTAAAGATTTACAATAAACTATGTTTCACACCACTCTAAAAAAAGTCTACTTTAACAATTATTTGCATGCAAGATTTACCATAAACTATATTTGATATCACTCTCCACTTAAATCACACTCTCTACTCCCTGAGTTATCAATTATAACTTGTAAGTGTTTCTAGGTATTTGGCCTGAACAATAAAGACTGTATCTGTTCACATGTCTTGATGACAATGTCGAATGTCTATCCTTGCATCCAATGTTTAGCTTTCTGTAAAATATCATAACTTCAGCTCCACGTATGAGATGCACAAACTTCACAACTCAAGAAGGTCATCGTAGCATACTTCTCACGTTCTAGATCTCATACTATTTCTCTAAAACGGGATCCACTTACTTGTTATCGTTGCATACATAGTCATAATATGTTGCATTTAAATGAATCACGATTAGAATTGTGTAATACAACTGTACAACCTATAAACTAGGTTACAGAAACCCATATTTAACTAATCTATATTTCTGACTTCAATGGAATTTCTTGTTTTCTACACTAAATGTCTTCCGTTAAATCGTTACTAACCAATGTGTGATTAACCTTGATTCACAAAGTCATTCCTAGTAGCATTGAAACTCAAAAGTCATTTTTAATGTTTATGGCATTGGATCTTAAGTATGTCAAATAATGTTCTCGTCCCTCGTAACGGTAAATAATTTTGTAATGACCCCCCCCCCATGTCCTAGCAATACCGTTTGGACATTTGAGATACTGAGAATATACCTGTGTAGTACCAAGAATGGATACTGTCATGATATTCTTATGCACTGGACCGAAATGAATTTAATGCCGTATCCAAGACATAATACAAACTTGGTAGGAATAAATAGTTATTCTGATAAATGACGATCGTCAATTTTGGAGTCTAGCAAAGGTTTAGAATGCGGAAATGGAGTCCAGCATGTTGCATTTCTCAAGGTTCACTAAGCTGCCAGTTCCACAGCGCAGAATATCTTTCTTCGTTTTGGATGGGCAACAAATTTAACCTTTGTCTTGTCACCGGCCAAAAATCAATTCGGCTATCCTAATATTATTAGCCTTAGAGAATCGTTGACCAATTCTATCATCCTTCCGGTGCCCAAGAACAAGACGTTTGATAGACTATGCAACCATGTGATGTACCATAAGTCGGCATTTGATTATTTTCTTCCAAACGATACGATATATATCGGAATTCTCAGATAACCATACGAGCAATACAAGTCTAACTTGAACTATTTCCATCCTTACTATATATTTAACAAAATACTGGGTGATTTTCCCGCATCGAGTTACATTAGAGATCCCAGAAAGTGTGAACGTGAGTCTGTTATTGACTCGTGGACAAACAACCAGCAAGCTCTGGAATTCGGATTCCCGTTGCATTTGTTTCACAAATATAACACAAGCGAAGTGCAATTGATCTTGGAAAAACTTAGCATCGGAGTTTAGGTTAGTAATAATAGCTGAACAAATGGAGGAATCAATAATTTTGATGCGAAGGTATCTTCACTGGAGCATGAAAGATGTTGTGTTCTTGGACCAAAATGTTGCTATAAATAAGAAGGAAAACACTCTCGTACAATTACACGATCGTCAATTCTATAGACAGTGGGACAAGCTGGATTATACACTTTACGTATTTTTTCGTCATAGACTTCGAGCGCAGATTCGAGACCAAGGACCTGACTTTGATGATGAATTGACACTGTTTAAAGAAGTTAGAAAAAACACCAGTATTTTCTGTCTGAATAATCCTAAAGTGGAGTGAACCAATTAACATTACATGGGAAGATTGCCAGTTAATGAGAATGGGTGAAATAAAATTAGTTCAAATGATATGAGAGAGACAATACGGGTCAACGGACATTTGAAGGTATTATTTGATATTTTGTTTATATTTCTCTTTACAAGCGCAATTTCTTGTCAGTGCTACTAAGTGGAATACGCCATTTAAAGTTAACAGGAGTATCTGTTTTGAGAAAAATCGTGTAATGTACTTTAGTCAAATTGATGGTCAACAGACATTGTAAGAAAGATTTGATCTGAGATGTTTTAAAATCCCTTATCTAAAGCTGACTTTATTTACCGTATATATTCGCTTCTATGCCGAATCCGACAGCCAACTGCACAGACCCAGATCTGCCGTCTTGGAATACCAGAAATATTTCAGGTAGGAATTACCCAGTTTTCTCTACCAATACCCATTTAGTCGCCCACTCTATAATACCACCAGTATCACACGAGAGAATATAGTACCTTTTTCCGGCATAAAAATGTTACATCATTTAAATGATTAGATGAAAAACATCTATTCAGTTTAAATTACTTAAGTGCTTATAATCGTTAGTCACGGAACTCATCAACATTTTTACATGTAAAATGGCCAGCGCAGAGTTTTTCTCAGAAGACAATGGCCTCACTTTGTCTCACGTTTTTGACGTTATATTGTCGTTAAATTATTGATCTTATTGATTTGACTGATTTTCAGAAATAATTCTATCAGAAGTACTCTGGATATGTACCAGGTTTTCAAGGGTGAATTTAGAGTTAGAAAATATGTGTTAGGGCATTCATGTGGGCGTTATTAACAGAACACGTTCATGAGAGATGTCTTCTCCAAAGCGGACGCTACCGCGTCGTATTCTGTCCATAAATCCATTATTGGTTTTTGTACGTACACAAAATCGTCAGATACAACACCGCTGGATATTTCCAACATTCTTACCCCAACAAAGATGGACGAAAATATAATTTTCCATATTGCCGAAGAAAACCCTAACCAGCTGGAAATATTTGTGCTACTGAAAGAAAACCGCCTTGAAAATGTCAAACCTAAACAATCCATTATAAATCTCCATGACAAACGAACACGTTTAGTGTTTAACGTTAACATTGGCTAGAGTCGCATAATGTTAAATAGTACTTTCAGGATTAAGTTCTCTGGAATGATTATAAACATGATTTATTCCCTATTACCCGACTTATATTACTTTCTCTAATCCGAAAGCTCTTATACGATTTAATGCTTTGTTTTAGTGATTTCTGTATTAAAAACTAAGTTGCTGCTATGAACAAAATATTGACTTGTTCTTTCATTCGCCCAAATATGTTCTCTCTCTCTCTCTCTCTCTCTCTCTCTCTCTCTCTCTCTCTCTCTCTCTCTCTCTCAGGCGCACACAAGTACCGTAATTGTAGTGGGGGGCTTTTTCCCTCGTTTTGATTCATTTTTCGGATGTTTTGTCTTTTTCGCCAGACCCACTAGTGTCATTAATTAATAGTCCACATTCTAACGCTGTTCTACGGAACACCATTTACTCTTACCCTACTTCCTAGACGTGGGTTACCAGAATTTAGAACACGAGAAACATCAACTGAGAAAATAGCAGTCATACAATAAAGAATTTAAACTACACATGTTGCATTTAATAAAACAATATTGTCAAAAGTAGTTCCAGTTCTTTTTAAGAAACATCGTCTGTCAATGTCGGCACTGCAAAACAAGATCAAGCGTGTTTGTATTAGGCAAAGATCCAAATGCAACCGGTAATGTCATAGCAATCTTTTCCTCAAGCGGCCAACAACATGCGTCATTCGATATTGTATGAGGTAAATAATAAAAGTGAAATTAAACAGAGAAATACTAAATTTACTTAAAAATGTACAATAGCTTAAAAGTAACAAGAACAAAAATGTATTAGTAAAGAGAGTCTTGACTAAAATCCTATGCTTGAGGTTTAGGCACAGGTAAGCCAACTCGGCTGGGATAAAAGAGATCTTGCTCAACGTACTGATGTAAGAGTTGTCTCCCGTACTATGGGCGTATAGAGAACAAGACTAAATGTTCCAAGCCACTGCATGACAGAAGTGGGACGCTACGTCTCGAGAAGCAAATGGGCGTGGTAAAATATTTCAGGCCGCTATCATACATTTAAACTTATTAAGCTTCAAGTGTTATTGTACATTTCAATGCATTTAACTCCAAGTTCTCATCTAACTAGTTTGTTGGCTCAAAATTGTGTTTATCTGTTTATCTATTTATTTATCTATTTATTTGTTTATGTATTTATTTATCTCTCGATGTATTTATCAAGTTTTCCTAGTCACTTTCATTTAAATAATTGGTATGCATCTCTCAATAATAATAATAATAATAATAATAATAACTACAATGTAAGTATAGAATAATGATTTATATGAGGTTCCCTTTTTGTCGACTATCCAAACTATTACTCATTAAAGAGTTATCTTTACTTAGGTACACATCCTCTTATACCAGAATCAGGAAGATACAAAAACTAGAATATTAAAGAAAGGCCTCGTCCATTTTTTTTCTAACAAGGCTTATGTTGAATAATTCATCTTCTTAACATGTAAACATGTTCCAACATGAGAAGGCTTTCTTCGTACAAACACTTCTTCACATTCATTTAATTGCTTCTATTAATAGCCAAATAAAAAATACAACTGAACCCCACGCCCTAATCTCCTTCGTATTGCAACAAAAACTGGCAGTCGTAGCATTTCTATTTCGACCTAAGTAAGTTCAGACTGTCCGCCAGTGGGATATATGGTATTAAATGTCAGTTTCTACTGTCCGCAAAAGAGGTACATGGTAGTGAATATCAAAAAGATAAGGTAATAAAAGCAATTTCGACTGTCCGACAAAGAGACAAATGAATGACTGAATGAATGAACGTACGTACGTATATCAGCCTTTGCCGTGTATTGATTTTCTCCCAGTGTGTTATAGTATGGTATATGTAAAGTGATAATTTTCTACCGAAAGAAAAAAAATAGTTGTGAATATTCTCGTATTGAAGAAATGTCAGTGGCTGTTTGTACACAAAATGTTGAGTTTCAACTAAACTATTGATTCACAAAGTATATTGAAAGAATTTATGGAGGTTAAAGAGGGCTAAAACTTCCAAAAGATCGTTTGAATACATCATACAGTTTCATTAAAGAAACACAGATGTTGTAAAAATTTCCAGAAACAATCATTCACAAATTGGTGAATCTAGGAATGACTTTGGGTAGTCTCGGGCAGATTTGAAGTAAATAAAACTAAATCGAATCTGCGTGAAAGAGTACTCCCTCAAAAGAAACATAATAACGCGCACACTGTGTTGGATGCGGGTGACGTTTTTGATGAGGTCAATGACGAAAATGTTCAAGAGCAGGCTAATTAGACAAATGCTTTGGCCCATAAGTTTAAGAATGGCATCAAAACTGAGTTTGTTTTGCATGGCAACACACTGCGAAACAACAAAGAGAGACGGCGAGAATATATAACAAAATTTTTAGACGCTCTCACAAGACACATACAGTGAATTTCAGAGGTTTCTCATTATTGGGTACGTACGATAATCGATCGACAAAATTTATGTTGCTACAGTACTCGATGATGACTCATTTGCGCTTTTAAAGCTGCATTGTTTCTGAAAGATGTTTAATTCAACACTGCAGAAGGATTTCGCTATGGGTACTCTGAGATAGGTGTAGCTAATTATTTGGCAAGAGCTTCGTGTTAACAGTGAAGTGCTGCTAATAACAAAGAACAGACAATGCAGTAGTGTTTCCCCCATTTAGATAAACGCTTGTAGGTATGTATGTGAGAAGTTATATGGCATTGGGACGCAGAAAAGGCAAAGGTACCTGCCTTGTAAAAGACGAACCCTGTGGCAGAACGTGTCATTATGAATATTGTAGAAAACACACGAAAATATTACGTGATGGTTTAGGTTCACGACCCTGCCTGACACGTGGCATTGGAATCAATTCACGTAACCAGCTTTGGCAGACCAGTGGATCTCTACTTGAGTATTATAAATCGCAGAGAAAAAAATCAAATCAAAACCATAAATACCTTTGGCCGCGCAAGCACAAACAGATACTACAACAAAAGAAATAAATGAGATAATAATCAGGATTGAAACGATCGCAGTTTCTGATCCTGATAAAATACCAAAAATAAAACAAGCCATCTACAAAATGTTTCAGTTAGAAAGATTCTTCGCCCTCCACTCAGTATTAACATGCTCACAATGCCACGGCTAAAACAGCTCGCAAGCCAGTATGGCATACACATACCAAGTCGTATGAGAAAGGCTGACATACGTGAATTATTGAAACCCATATTTGTGCTGAATCCACAGCTATCACCACCACAGCCAGTTGTTACATCCACTGCATCAGCATCAGCAACCAACAGAACGGCGGTCAAACAACTAAGACAATTTGCACGTGAGCATAATGTAAGATACTAGACGAATATGAACAACCCCATTGTTGTCGTCTCGCATTTGCTATTGCTACTGAAGCGGCTGAGTATGTTCGTGCAAAACCACAGTAATCAAAAGTTCCTGAATTTAAATTTTAGAAACGTAGTGGTGAGATGGAAAATCAAGTGGCCATTATTCCACCCACCTACACACTAGGCAAAGATGCTTGACAACTACTGACAACTATGATTCCTGGAATCGTACCTGTGCTACAAACTTTGGTCAGGCTGGGGTCAAAGCAAACATTGTCCTCAGTGTTCATCTGGTTATGTCACATAGTGGTGACAAGGATGGATTTAAAACTACTATTCCGTGGATTCACAGTGGTACCCGCGTATTCTGAATTTTAAGGATAGAAGCGCCATCAGTGATGAAATTTACAGAGGTATTGAGAAGATTCTTGAAACGTAGGAGAAATACACCAATACAGGATCGGGATGGACTCTCGAATGCTGTACACACCATGACGTCCATCTCTGGCCGTATCACCGGCATCATTTATCAGTGAAGATATTTGTGACAATCGTTGTTTTGAATGGGAAATTTGCCGGCGCTATACCCGGTCAGTGGTCACTAAGACATGCCTCGAAAACACAGGCGACACTTGGGCAAACTCAGCTTTGCTGATATCAGGTTTCCTGTGCATGCTAAAAAAAGCCACACTAAACAAATTTGAAACACTTGCTCTAAGTAACACCGTTAACGGTTGTCGTAAGACTTATATGTCATAACTTGTTATAAGTCGCACTACATTTGTGTACTGACAGCTATTGTAGAAATGAGAACAAATATAAGTGGAAGTCAAGAAAGGAAGTTTTATAATTATTTGTGGAGTTAATCAATCCCGGAGAGATTATAAGTTGATGTATTTCTCCCATATTGTTATGTATATTTAATTTGCATTGTTTGTTAGGTTTTCTTTAATCTTTTTAGTTCATTACATGCTATTGTAATGTAATATTGTATGTTGGTCTTCACCTTGTCCAAATTCCAGTTAATTTCTGCTTGACCTGAATTGATTTTGTTATTTTATTCTGCAAACAACCTTTATGAGGAAACCCTGACCTCACAGCAATTTAATTATCAAAAGCTGCTCCAATTTTAGAGGGGCAATTATTTTGAGGCTTTCTCTCATCAAAATTTAACTCACAAGGGACACCAAGAACATGCATATAACAATTTGTCCAATTTCAGATGAAGGTTTATATCGGCATCTTGTTCTCGTGACAAAAATGTCTTCGCAAGGACAGCTTGTCATCGTAATAATATGTATAGGCATTATTACAGGCACGCCCTTTTCGTGTGCAAACTTTAAAACGACTGTGTTTGTCCTCTCAAGAATTTGCTTATCAAAATGTGCATCAAGCTTCAGAGAGAACTATATAAAGACACCTCGGCCTCACAATATTTTCATAGGTCCAAAAAGAGATTAGCACATTTTTTAGAACTATAGGAGGGCATCTTGTCTTCACAAGCATTTGTACATATTAATGTGCATCAAATTTCAGAGAGTTTTTATAGCAACATGTTTTCCTCAAACGGAAACGTATATCGAAATGTTTATCACATTTCAGAAAAAGAGGACATTTTATGGCGACATCTTGTCCTCAAATGAATTTATACATTACAATGTTTATCAAACATCATAAAGAGCTTTGTAAGTGCGTCAAGTTTAATTTTAAGATGTATATGTAAAACAAATGCTTATTCCATTTAAGACAAAACCTTATGAAGACATTTCCTCAACAAATTATATCTTAGATATGTTATCAAATTTCAAGGAGAACTGTACGAGGAAACCTTATTCTTATAATTTGCACTAACGGCAAATAATTCTTTAAAAATGGGCCAAAGTGATAAAGTTATAGGTGCTAGATGCGTGTTTATCCTCATGTGTATTCAAGGTGCAGGTTTGATTGTGCCAACGACAATGTATCTCAGACTGATCTGTCTTCGTAAGATGTGAAGACAGGAAAGTATCTAAATCTGCCTCTTCAACTGATAAAAACTGACCTGGAATATTTATATACATCGTTGTCCTCACAAGTTTGGGAATATGATGTCCTCAAAATTGTTATAACGAATGTTTCTCAACCTGTGTCTTGTTAAGTCTTTATCTTCACTGGTGATTAGGCAGAATGATCTCATGAATTGGGCATGGCTGCCACCCCAACAACAAAAATGATGTTGTGTTTCTAACTTTTATTTGAGACTCCAAATTTTGAAGTTTTACCTGAAAAATATTTGGGATTGAAAATTATGAACCACGCGAATAACAATAACAATACAAAAATAAAAGTTCTAAAATGAAGATGAAAGGGTTGGTGTATAAAGGATGAGGATTTACACCAATCCATATTCACCTTTGTAATTCATTTAGTAGTCACAAAAATTATTATCCTGTGAAACACAGTTAAATGTCAAAAATAGCACTATTAATTTTGATTCCCACCTGAATGACAATTCTTACACATCCAGTGTAATGGAAGGATCATATCTCAATGGTCTACATTCAAGAAATTATTAGGCATTGGTTACTGCTGGATGGACTGGACGTGTAGCTTTGAACGTATCCAAGATGGGATAGCTTTCCTACGAAAACATTAAACTGGATAATCAACCAAACAAAGCTTGTATTTCGGCATTTGCTTTGACCAGACATAAAAAACCAAAGATGAAGTCACCATGAAATGCATCATTTTATTGACAGTCAGTAATACTGTTTGACAGTTAGGACATTCGTTATATAAGGTGCAACTTGCCTCGTGTCTACTGGTAGAAGGTTGTGAGGTTCTTTATCGGCGATTTGTATTGACTGAATGATATGCAGGATGAAGATAAATATTTATAGAGAATTTATGATGCGACATTAAATGCATTCTAAGCGCACTATTTTTAGGGAAAGTTCGCACATTGCACACAGAAAATGGTATTACTAACATCTCTGTCACAATCAGTACAATTTAATTTAATGTGAATGGTCATATGAACTGCAAGATAAATATATTCATAACTTTTCCTTCTGTATTACATGAATATGAACTGCAAGATAAATTATCAAGAACACTTAGTACTGCATGTCATGAATATGAACTCTTGCTTCTGTATTACACGAATATGAACTGCAAAGTAAATGTATCCATCCAACTCCTTACAGCTGTACTATATTACTATGAACTGCAAGATACATTATCAAGAACTCTTATGTCTGTATTACACTAATAAGCAGTGCAAGATAAACGTACACAGAACTCTTACTTATGTTTTACTGAATACGAACTGCAAGATAAATGTATCCAAAACTCTTGATTCTATTTTGCATGAATATAAATTACAAGATAAATGTATCCAAAAATCTTACTTCTGTATCACATAAATGTAAACTGCAAGATAAATGTATCCAGAACTCTTACTTCAGATTTACACGAATATGAATTGCAAATGGTAATCAACCTTTTTTTCATTACAATAATTGTTTGGACAATTGTCTAACCATACTTTTCAGATCAATGCCTGTAAATAAATATCTCATAATAATTCCATGCCATCTAATTATGATATGCATTTGTTCTTAAAACTTGATTACACTCCATACATATGTTAGGACACTCGTGTCCCCGCAATTTACTGACAATATAACTTTTTCATACCTTATTATTTGTCTTAATAACACCTGTAAATTTTATTGAATCAGACTCTCCTTATTGACTGATAGTACCGACATGTCCTCACAAGCTGTGTGTATGTCAGCATTAAACACCAGGATTGACATATCCTCACAAGTGTATGACAGTCTGTATTGACTGTCAGAACCTACATGTCCTCACAAACGGTATGATTAACCGTATTGACTGTCAGGACCGACATGTCCTCACAAACTGTATCATTGTTTGAATCAGACTATCTTTAATAACTGCCGTTACCGACTTGCCCTCAGAAACTGTATGAGTTTAAGAACTCTGTCATACTAAACTCCGTGGTTAATGAATGTCACGAGAAAGGATTCTCTAATGTAATTAATGCTGCAGCTGTTGTGACAAAAGTCTTCTGTAAGCTTCTCAGTTCTTCGCATATAGTTCATGGTTCATATTTAAAACTCACAACCCGTAATTGTAAAATACGTGTTAATTTTACAAAATGGAAGTTCAGAATTATTTTTGTTTTATCTTGGTACAGCAATTACTGAAATTTTCTATAGCAGATAAACAGGGCTTACTTGTCTAGTTCTTGGCGACTTCATTACTAGTCTGCGAAAACTGAACTCTCCTCTAAATTTAGAATGATATGATAGTTAGATTCAGTATAAGCCAGATAAAATAAAGTTTGCTATTTAAGCAAAATTTGCGTAGCATATCAGATACTGTATAGCAGTTGAAGACAGCGTTCAAAGGGTTTTATTGCTCACTATTATCAGAAGTTTTCTCCTTTACACTGAATGAAGTAATTGTGATTCCTCCACCCTTGTTCCGCACCAAAACGAGTCACCGCTAGGCCACATAAGTTATTTTCTAAAACGCTCCAAATAAATTCTGGGAATATAATTCAACAATTAGCAAGAAATTAAGTCCAGTATTTCTGTTAGAAATTAGTTAACCCGGATGTAAGAACTCCATCGATGTCATTACTAGATCAAGGGACTAACAAGCGTTTTAAGTCACGAGATGAAAGGTTATATACAACTGGACAAACCAAAATGGTGGACAACCTTCGCTTCAAATGTTAAATGGCAAGTCTCTGCTTTAAGATCTAAATATATGAAATTATTGTATGATAAATAAGAGTGATTTAATGTTTAGAAAGAATGCCCCGAAAAAGGCTAGATTTGCATTAAACCATGCTGATTTGTCAGGATTTCTGGTTTTGTTTTTTTTGTTTTTTGTTTTTTTTTGTTTTTGTTTTTGTTTTTTCTTGTTGTCGTTTTCTTGTTTACGACTAGTGTGTCATTAAATAACGTCTGCATAGTCAGCATAGCAGGTATGAGATTTGCAACGCACACTAAAGTTAAACTTTTGGCAAGAAACCTTTGGTTTATAATATAATGCATTTATTCCATTTTAGTTTACTTGCATGCACGGAATGATACGACAATCTTCAACCACTTACACCTTTATTCATGCATAGAGTTCAACAAAGCCATAACATTCCTCACACACTGATCAAATAATATTAACTAATACTATCAGTATTGTGTACGAAAAGAGTCAAAAGCACCATTACCTTTGCATCAATATGGCACCGATGCTGTTGTTGTTGTTGTTGTGGTGGTGCTTAACGCCATTTTTCAGCACACGATAGGCGGCTATACATGGCGGCCAGTATTAATGGTGGAGGAAGAAACCGGGAAATCCGCGGAAAGAACCACCGACCCACGAGAAGCTATTGGCAAGCATTCTCACATATCCACATTCGCCGAATCTTAGACTCGAACCAACGCAGACAGAGGTGAGATGGCAGTGATCCGTAACGGACAGCGCTTTAGACCACTCGGCCACTCGGGGCCCCCAGGCACCGATGCAAAAACAAAAACGCAAAGTGACGCAGTTCTTAATTTATTTTTCGAAGACTGATATTAGCAACTTCTTTGTGCAAACAATCTGGGCTGGCCTTGGATACACCACCGATTCAGTGCACCCGAAACCTCCTCAGACTTGTATGTTACATGCTACAAAAAGACGTGGGATGTATAATGGACATTTTGAAATGTACTCATTCACATTGTTCTTACTACATTATAATGGGTACATTGATTTCAAGAACTCGATGACATGTCATTACTAATGACAGTATAGACAGCAGTCATGTGGCTATTGAAGCAGTTATTTCTTCGTTTGTTTTGTAGGAACAATGCAGATGAACATAACAGATTAAAAGTGTAAGAACTACATTGATGGCCGTGCTGAGAGTTATTTACTTCTCATATCATTATCTAAGGATCGAGCCCAATTTTCGTCCGCATCGAAACTGCCAATTAGGGAAATATCATTATGATTACATTAGAGTCTCTTTCAAAAGAAATGATTTAAAATGACTTCTTTCCGAAAAGCGTTCAATAGATTTTGAGTAGGTGGTCATAGAGAGATTTGTGTCAGGACGGAAAGGATTGTGGTACGGAGCGGAGTTCATATGTATGTGTGTACACATATGACAAGTACCCCCATTTCACCCCTTATCCCTCTATTTCGTTATGAGCCAAATCCCTGTGATTGGCAATAGTGCACTCTGTCATAAAGACCGTCTAATACTATTTGACGTAAGATTAGGAACCTCTTTAATAATGTAGTACCCGGAATATTCTTGGACTGTTTGAAATAGGACGGTTTATATAACAAATGTTAACCCTTTACTTTGAGGATTAGACAGTTTTCCCTCTATCCTTTACTCTATACATGTAATCATGCATGCAAACATACGTAAATACACACACGCACGCACGCACACACAAATATATATACATACATATATAAATACATACATACATATCGTATCAATGAAGGTCATACGCTAAATATGAACACATTTACAACAAGTAATAAAAATAACTTTAAAAACCTTAAACAGATTTTAATCAACATTCGACAGACAGTATTATTATATCAGTCTATGTCGACTTCGTACAAATGGCTGCTGTTTATATATATATATATATATATATATATATATATATATATATATATATATATATATATATATATATATATATATATATATTAAGCGTTTGTTATGAAAAAATAAGAAAGAAAACAAAGTTAAAGTCGATTTCGACAACCAATATAATGTTGCAATAGTCAAATTTAAAAATGTACCAATTCGTTCAGACCGATGTTTTGTGATTGCTACATTATAACTAATGTTATGTGTAATTTCGAGTCAGATGAGAGAATCGGCGGCACTGGATAGGAACGTAGACAAGTAGCCAGCGTAACTTAATTCCTCGAAATTCTTGTGGGATAAACTTTATCCACGCTTTCCAAAGTCAAGACATGAACGCAGTAATCAAACCTTACATATTTAGTTAGATCATGCGTTGATCTAAAAATCCCTGTTGACAGTCTGAGTAGTGATATACAAAAGTAGGTGGAGGATGAGCAGACAGAGTATACAAGAAGAATATACAGTAATTCAAATTACCATATGTTATAATTCATTCACAATAGGTCGAAGGATTGGTACGGAATATATATTTGAATGGGAAAATGGGAAAGCTTTTATTTCCAGCTGATTGTGACCTTAACTGCATTTTTAACCGGATTTTATGTCGTCATGAACTACACAAAAATTCACAAATAAATATATTTTTCCAGCGGCTACAAAGTTTACATGATTTAGACTAATAGCAAACGACATAAATGTCATAACCAAGAAAAATAAAATAACTAACTTTCACAAAATACACACAATACAAAAAAACGAATATTTGATAGGTCACAAGATTGTGTTATACAATTTGGTAAAATTACAAATTTGGCTACTTCACAGATCACGGATTGTATAAATTAAGAGTCATTTTGTAAGTTTTGCATTCATCTTGCGAGTTGTCTAGTGCATAATGTAATTCTACTTTCAGTGTTGAGGCGCATAATTATCTTGTCCTGAACAGCGGTAAATAAATAAATAAATAATCTAATTTGCCTCGACAAACTAACACAGGCGATGCTTTAAGAGAAGATTAAGGTGAAAAACTACGGAAATTCCACATCTTCATCTTACAATGTATATGTCATAACTGTTCTCTGGATATGTGCTAATATATTAAATATATTTTAAAAAGCTAATCACCAAAGCAGATGATGCAAGTTAATTGAAAGAATGAACCAATCCCGGTTGGTATCACATCCTTTGGACAAAATACAGTCAGAGTAGATACAGTGTGTGTGATTTAAGTATTTTATATAATTAGAGATACAAAATCAAGGCATATATTTATTATACAACAAGACTTGCTAGCAACGTATTGGTATTGTTCATCTTAATGCAAATATTTACCATATGCAAATTTGACTAATAGATAAAAGAACTCTTTAATGCACAAATCATTTTTTTCTTTATGAAAGGAGGTGTTGTGTATATTTAATTTGCATTTATAGGGATTTTTTAGTTTTTTATTTAATGATATGCTTTGGTCACGTAAAATTGTGTTTTTGCAACTGACCTTGTCAAATTTCAATATCAGTTTTGTAAACAACATTGTTTACCTTTCTCTGACTGAGGGATAAATATTAGGATTATTATCTTGGTCTAATCAATGACATTGCGTTTACGATGTTCTTTATTATAATTTTAGTAACAGACTTTCTAATTTATCTTGGAAGCATCTGGAACTTTCTAGATTGAAATTTTCCATTAGGTAATACTTGTTTTAGAAAATGCTAATTTTGACGTAGGTCAGGTGGAGGAAAAAATAAAATCTTGTTTACAGAAAAAATTATTTATTCGTGCAAAAACATCTAAAGCAGAAATAAGTTTTATAGTTTTGCCCAGTATTTCATTTGGACAGGAATTTAATTATGCATATTACTTATTCATTGGAACTATAAAGAGCTCTTCTATAATATTACTCTTGGAAATATAGACAAGGATTTAAAATGAAATTCAAACAGGATTATATTCCTGGATATTATTTTTGTGAGTAAACAAAACACTGCTGGTACATCATTACCACTGAGGCCAACACAGGCACATCAAACAACCAGCGTTGGATTTATTTTCAGAACTTTAATCATTAGGACTAGTGTTAGAAATACTAAGATTGTTTGGGATTTAATTTGCAATACCGTATTTTTTATATTTTCACTTTATATTCTCGGGAAATAATTGCTTTTTTAATTTTAGAAAACTTCTCAGTTTTCGTTCTTTTATGTAACTTTGTTTAGAACCAAAGAGCTATACCAGTATACATAGGTATATTATCACAATCAATATTCATAAGTGATTCGGACGGATGTCTTGGCATTCTACGATACTTTCCCTAATGAATTAGTGATCCCCAGTTTCTTCCGCAACTGTACCACATAACTTTTTATTGTGTCCAACACATTTGCCATACTTCTATATTCATACATATTTTGCACTTATTCTTCTAAGACTCACTGGGGCAGGTGCGGTAATGACGATCGCACCAAGGTAACTCGAGCATATTGATCTAAACAAAACCAAGACAGTTTGAAGCATAACAAACATATTTGCAGGTGCTCATATATTTAAAATGTTCAGATATATAATCTTAATTACGTTTTTAGCAGATACATATGCATCTTAATTATTGAGCTTTCTGCATCTTTTAATATGTCACTCTTTCATAATATTTATGCGTCTAAAACATTGTATAAAACTGTAGCTTGAACGATTCAGAACGATGCATGATATGACGTCATTTTCTTTATAGCATTAATCGCCTAGAAACCAAAGGGATTCAATGACGTAAACAATGGTTTGCATTTAGTACGAAGATGCAATAAAGAACGAAATGTTATGTGTTTGTCTTCTTTATTTTAAACAATTTAGTTTAAGTGCGGCATTTTATGTGGACAATTTTTCCTTAAAATAACTAGTCATTTGAGAATGTTTGTCTCAAGTACTCAAACTTTATTGCGTCACCCTGTCCTCACAACTTTGTTATTTTGTTAAACTATTAAAACCATCTTTGAGGATATTATACAAGAACACCATGTCCTAGCAACAACCGTATATCGAAAATTATCTTGTTTTAAGAGCGAATAATGCATGAATAATGGAATAATCCATCTTTCATACACCTCAGGTAAATGGACCTTAGGACGTCCTATTTAATTCAGTTCATTCCTGAGACAAGATGTTGCATGACTTTAGGCAAATCTCTGTTCCCGTTGTCAGAATGTCTCACAAAATCCACAAACAAAAATATATGCTGATCTAGAATATTACAGTAGTTTAATAACTCAAAAAAATCCACTTTGATCTTCTCAAGGTTTAAAATTTTATATCTAAAATAAAGAAAAGCATTGTTGCTTATTAATCTAAAGCAAATGTCTGTGGAAGCTTAGACTAAAACTCTAATCAATAAATTTGTGAATCACACTGCGAATTTCATTTTAGAGAAAAGGTGTCAGCTCCACTTTGTCATCATAATAATTAATAATAATAATAATTATATGAATACCCAATTTAAGAGAGGGCGTTACAGTACTAATATGTACATTACATTTTTCAACCCAGTTTAGAATGAACTTTACATTGTTCATCCTATTCATGATACAACTGTAAAAAGACATCTTTTCGTCATAATATTTTAGACAGTTATTATATTATTAGATCAAATACATGCAGTATTTGATAAGGACATCCTGTCGTCATAGTACTTTGTACATTCTTTAAAATCGCAAAATAAGATTAAAAACACAACGATATATTATAATCTGAGGAAGAAAACTAAAGGAATAAACAACTTATCTGCATTCCATCAAGGTGGTTCATACTTTCCAGTTTAATGTCGTCAATAATCGATCATAATAACCGATTATGTCGACAATCATGACATCCGTTCACAGCCTTAAATTCCACAAAGTACAAAAAAGACAAAATGTTAAAACAAACACCAGATATAGAAAATCGAATGAAACAACAGCTTGTCCTAATTATATCACCGAAACCAAAATGGCCTCCATGCGATGCTTTCAACGCCTATAACTTCTGAATGGGAAGTGCATCTCATGCTATGTTTTGATGCCTACTACCACAATGAACACATCAGAATATGCCCAATATATCAGAGAGGAAACTAACAAGAATAACATTTCAGCTGAAACTAGGTACAGAAGCTGATGTTAGAAATATACATATTACCAAGCCTCGGATACAGCAATCTGCTATTACCAAATGCTGCCAGTGTCTACACACTCGCACGTTATAGTGCATCCCAGTCTCCCCTTCCGGCAGGTGCAATTGGGCGATGTGAAATGTTGCTGCATAACGGTTAAGAGACATTTTTTTAAAAAAGAAGTTGGGTATGCTAAAACCAATTATCTTTTGTGCCACACGCTTTAAGAGTGATGTTTTAGGACCCCAATAGCTAAAAATAAAATGGCCGCCATGTGAAACTTTAAACGCCCTCATCTTCTGAGTTTGGAGTGATAAAGACATGCTCTTTGCATTCGACAGCATGCTTTGATACCTAATAACACACTGAACACATCCGAATACGGCAATGTTCAATTATATGAAAACTATTATGACGAATCTTTCAGTTGAAAATAGTTATGGAAATGACATTAGAAATATACATCCTACTGAACCTCTCTCTCTCTCTCTCTCTCTCTCTCTCTCTCTCTCTATATATATATATATATATATATATATATATATATATATATATATATATAGAGAGAGAGAGAGAGAGAGAGAGAGAGAGAGAGAGAGAGAGACAGACAGACAGACAGACAGACAGAAAAATAATTTCTTCACATAATAATAACACTTATTCTTATCAGCAACATACGTTTCTACACATGCTGCAAATGTCTACACACCGGCAAGTTTAACAAGCCCCGGCAAACTCTACAACCTGCTGCCTATCTGGAACAATTTGTTAACATCGCTCACCATTCCTTCGAGCGAAGTTAACAATCAGTAGATATTAAACCAATCTGCTGATGAAGTCCTTAGCGTGCGGACGAAAGCTTCATTTTCCAATATTTTATGTAGACCTACTTTCCTACTATACAGATAGACACTGATGATCAGCTGAAGTATATTTTTGTCTGCATTTTCAAGGATTATATTTCCTTGGCTTCTGTTTATACATCATACAGGGGCGAGACGTTCCTTGCCTTTCACTTGTGTAGAGATCAACTCAGTTTAGTTTGTGTGTGACCACCATCAGAGATCTGTTTGTTTGTGTTATCCTTTTTTCCATCAATGCAGAAAAGAGAACGTCATCGACTGTAAGCACTGCGTGCATTTTCTGAAGAGAATCTGTTACATGTAGAACTCGTTGAACAATCTCTCGGTAATTAAATAAATCTTCCCTGACCAACCATGTATTCTTTGCCACCCAGTAAACGACATAGAAGTTTGTTTCAACGTTTTCAAAACATGCTTCTCACAACTAACGATTTCTCAAAAGGAGGGAAACATTCTGTAAACAGCAGTGTCAAGAACTCTTAGAAGAGCACAAGACGGCTTGACAAATAATTCGAGCTTGTGTCTTTATTAGTTTGTTTCGTTAGGCTAGTGTTTTTATGTTTGTTGTTTCGTCGTTTAGTTATGTTTTTGTTTTTGTTGTTGTTTTTTTTTTTTTGCCAATTTAGTGGGCTTTTTCTAATTGACCAATGCAAAAATTATTATACCCTATGGGAGGAATAAATATTCCGGTGCAGTTTATTGTCACTTTAATGAAACAACAATTACCACTGTTTACAGAAACTACAAAATCAGAAGCACATTTTAGCATTTTATCAAAGTAATAAAGCGATCAATTAAAAATGTTATCGCCGTCCGGGTGGCCCAGATAACTAAGGCGCTGGCCATTACAGAGAATTCACATCTCACCTCTGCCCGCATCTGTTCAAATATTAGCTGGACCAAAGTGGGTATGTGAAAAAGTTTGCCTGTTGCTTCCGGTGGGTCTGTGGTTCTTTCACCGTTTTTCAGGGTTCTTCCTCCACCAAATATACTGACAGTCATGTATAGTCTATCATGTGCTGAAATTATGGCATTAAATCAGCAAAAACAAAACTTTTTCCAGTATGATAACTGTCGCGTTGTGAGACACACAGGAAGATGATACCCCCGTTATAGCAATAAAAGATTTCTTCTTTTACTTTTAAAAAATGCATACCTGATTTAAATGAAACCTCCTTGTACGTCGCGAGTAAATTAATATGTAAAACAAGTCTAATATTACCGACTTTGTCATTCAGTGAATCACACCATATCATGAACAAATGAAAGGGAACTCATATAGTGTAGGCTGCATATACACTGAATTTAAAATATGTATCCCATTTTAGAAAGACCTTTATGAGGACACCCTGTCATCACACCAATTTATTTGTCAAAGTCTTTACAGTTTTAGAGGGAACATTATACTGACGTTTTGTATTATCAAAATTTAACTTATAGAGGAAACCATGAACTGTATGTCAAACGTTTGACCTATTTCAGAGTTTTATATCGGCATCGTGTTCTCGTGACAATTTGTATAGATATTAAAATGTCTCTACAAGGACTCCTTGTCACCATATTAATATGAATATTATGGCATTAGTATAGGTGTGCGAATATTAACGTAAGTATTTCTAGCATCATTATTCGTTTGCCAACTTTATGACGACTGCCTCCAGGTTTGCTTTTCCTAGTTGTGACCAGCGATGGTTTCGTATTCCAGAAACGGACATCAATCCACGCTTTGATACCAAAACAGCATGTAAATTTGATGTAAGTGAAACTGGTGTGATCTGATCCCTTGATAACCATTTTGTTCCAGATCGCATTAATTGTTGAGTTTCCGATAATAGCAGAATAGATGAAAATTATCAGATCTTCAACCTGTGCAGACTATATGATATTTTCTTTTGATTTTCTTTGGATATCAGTATCTTTCACAGAAATAGGTTCTAATAGATTATGACGACTGTTTGTCCTCGGAAGAATTGGCGTATTAAAATGTGCATCCAACTTCAGAGAGAACACATTGACCTCACATTCATTTTTAGAGGTTCAAAACATGATTAGCACATTTCTGAGAACTATATAGGAGGACATTTTGTCTTCACAAGAATATGTACGTATTAATGTCCATCCGATTTCAGACAGAAATTTATAAAGACACGTTTTCGTTAGACGAACTCTTATATATATATATATATATATATATATATATATA
>JAECUM010042584.1:0-10540 GCA_016617855.1 Megalonaias nervosa
GAGAGCTTATATATATATATATATATATATATATAGAGAGAGAGAGAGAGAGAGAGAGAGAGAGAGAGAGAGAGAGAGAGAGAGAGAGTCTGATAAATCACACACCCCACCCAAATCTGTGTTGATACTGCTGGACGATGTATGGGTCTGATATCACCTGTTAAATTAAAATGTGTGATTTTCCTGCATGCCAATTGCACATCTTCCGGAATACACATGCATACAGTTTAGACTCTTACCGATATTGGTAACAGCCATATCTAGCGCGAAATTCAAAATGGTCACAGGACAGAGTGTTGTGCTATTCCACGTGGATTTACAAGCCGCCGAACATAGAATTTGATCTGGAAATATTATGTACATGTCGCCAAAAAGAACCATTCAGCCGATGTTAGCTCAACAGCCGGGAGAAATACCGGTAAGTGTATAAAAAACCGATGTGTGCAGACAAGAGTGTCTGCAGATTTTTGCAGGTTTTAATGAATATTCGATATCAGTCCCTAAACGGCTAGTCAATATTATGATAGCTGTGGGGCTGATTTATCGGCCTGAGAGAGAGAGAGAGAGAGAGAGAGAGAGAGAGAGAGAGAGAGAGAGAGAGAGAGAGAGCAATGAGTGTTGTTACCACGATTTACAAGTGCAGAAAAGTGGGAACACGCATTAGTTTCGCTTCATACTTCCCAGGAGATGTATGTAGCTAGTTGAATATACAAAACATTTACGACTGCAACCACATAGTATGTATAAAATGTCTCACGCTCGTGTTGATTGTCTCAAAATAGTCCAAAATCTCCAAAATATTCGAGAATGATGGCTTCATCCTCCGTCCTGAATGTCACCGACGAATGTTCGCCATCCCTATAATATCTTGATTGCTCCATTAACTGGTTCAGCCAAACCGAATTAGTCAATTTAAATTCGAACACAAATCTCATTTGTTCGATCGTCCTCAACAGTGTATCGTGGGGTGCTACGAAGATTTGCAATCAGCTTGGAAATTACCCAAAGAAAGTACAAGGGATTCCTCGCGAAGACGATGTTAAAGTATTTGACTCTAGACAAGAGCATCTCGTCATCTTCGATGATACGGTAGCAGAAGACGAAGAAGAAATTGAACTTGCGTTTACACGAAAAGGACATTATCGTAATGCCAGTATTATTTACATTACTCATAATTTATTTCATCAAAGTAAAGCGCATCGCATCATCGGTCTCAATGCTCATTATTTGGTGTAGTTTAATAGTACAAAAGACAAATGTCAAGTAATATTTTTGGCTACACAATTAACAACCACCTGTGTGAATAATGCTTATAATGCAATCTGATTAAAATCAGATCTCCACTGTCCTACATGAAGATCTGACAGCGGCAACTTAGCATCATGTTCTGGTGACTCATGATATTACCATAATCGCTAATTTTATCAGATAAAGTATTGAATCTTAAAACTTGGGGAGAATGAGTGGCATGGCTAAAGAGCATCAATGTCTGCCGAACGAATCGATTCACTTCCAGATTTCTGAAAGCTGCATTTAAATTGGCTAATTCAAAGGTCACCAGAATATGACCCATAAATGGTCGCTGTCAGATCTTCAAATAGGACAGTGGAGATCTGATTTTAATCAGACTGGCTTATAAAGTTGTGACTGAAGTGCCACGTTCTTATTTACTAATCGATTTCAAACCTACCACTTACGATTAGTTGAGATTTCGTACGGAGTTCGTTTTAAGATGTATGTCAAGAGAAGGCCCGTTCATACCTCGTTTTCCGTCTGTCAGAAATAAACAACAAAAAACAACAAATACACATTAAAAAAATTACTAAAAAAAACCACCGTGTCATCAGTCGCGGAAAATAGCACACGTATGTTCATATTTGTTAGAAGGCAGTCTCAAAGACATGCTACGTTAACAGCAAGTTAATTACTGCAAGGACCAGCACTGAAAGTTCTCAATACATATGTCGCTGACAGATTGGCTCCTGTCAACAAGTTCATGCATTCGTTGTTCAGCGAAGTGGATTCGAAATTGAACAAAAAAAGTTGTGAGTAATAACATGGATACATACCATTATCAAGCGAACATCAAGAATTCCTGATGTCGGAAAAGAAATCAAGAACACACTTCGAGTCATCAGTAGTGTGGAAAAACCTAACACCTTCGGTGCCTTCAATGACACCGCGTTGGCAGAAGATGCGGATCTTCACAATGTAGAAGTTAATGACAGCCAAAAGAAAATCAAACAAGGAAATAGTTTAGAAATAATGGATAGTTTGCACATGGATATGGGCTTACAAGACATAGTTTTTGTTGAATTGTGAGGATGTACGTCTTAGACTGAATCGATACAGTACCTTGTTACATTTTATGTCAAATGCGAATGAGAACAACATTAACATTGAAGAAGCAGGTTGCACTTCCGACGTGAACACATCTTACCTATAGCTGGAAACGACATTAGTCAAACGCTAACGAGAAACACAGACATGTATCCTCTGCAACGAGTGTCAGCCAAAACCTTCACAATTGCCTGTGGACTCCGATCCAAGATCGAAGATCATGTCTTGCAACTGCCTAAGCATTTGTATACTAGCATCATCAGCAAAACTACTCTCAATGGAACTACTGATAAAAACCCTTTTTAAGTTCCACTACTTCAACGTGTCCAACATTGAACGGACTCGAGATGGTCAAACGTTGTGTACGGAACCATCTGAACCTGCCTTTGCCCAGATAAGTAACTTGAGATATTACTTCTTTGAGGCCACATGACAATTAGGATTCAATAGTGCGCACGGCATTTCGTATGACGATTATGCATGATGATATTGTTTGCTGAGATTTGATTTCGCTCCAGAGCAAAGCAGCGACGAAGAACATTTTCACCCTATAAGATCAGGCAAACTCCGTGAGGAACTTTAGTTTACACTTGCCCTCGTGGACACATTGAACTTAATCTTGTAAGCAGAATGAGATAATACCCTTGATATCAACAGTCTGATAGAAGTGATCCAAGACTATTCAAAGAAAACATGGAACACGAAGCCATGGACATAGATAAAGATGTTTTTTTTTTATTTTTCATTCAGAATACCCAGAATAGAAACTACAACAGTGATACAACCAAGTGAAGACGAATAAGACGAAGCCGCAGTCATGATGTCACAAAGGATAGAACAAGAACAACACTTGTTATTCTGTTTTGCTCGCCACAGGGCTAAAAGAATCACACTCCTGGCAAGAAAACACTGTTATGGCTGTCAAATCGCCCGGCATAGTCAAGTGCAACACTCTCTGTGTTTGATGATAAGTCAAGAAGAAAAGTTAAAAGAGTACACGGAAGACGCATGAGCAGAGATTCCAAAAGAGACGATCTTATAAATACTTGCGTGACTATTCTCTGCCTTCATTGATTTCCTTGGATCTGATTCGTTGGTGTGTAGACACTATTGTGTGTATTTTCTTCATCAACTCAGTCTTAGATTCAAATTAGAACATAAATGATCATTATGGATATCAATTTTCTTTAGATCCAAAAGGTAATGTCCATCGATGGCAAAATGATTCTGTTCTAGATCACTGAAGTCACTCATCAGCATTGCCAGCCTTGTAAATATGTTAGCATTTGTTGGCTATTTGTCACCTGTACACAATTAGACGGAAAGTTGTCCGAATGCTCTTCATTTTTTGGTTCCTTTTTAAATGAGATGAGCTTGTTAAAATGTTGATTTATAAAAATGGCGTTGATTGTTGTTGTTTTTATTTACGAAAAAAGGTTTGACATTCTTTTTCACTTTCTCTGTATGTAAATTTTTCTTCTAATATCCTGAGGAGAATGGTTTCTCGTGATTCCTCCTGATCTCTATTCTTATGTTTTCTGTGCCTACATCTATGAATGCTTTCCTTCACGTCGCGTGTATCCGTTTTGAGGAATATTTCACTTTACGTGCTGCTTAGATCATATAAAGCGGTGCTTGCACAAGTATTGCCATCCATCATGGACTTGACAAGAAGAAAACGTGTCTAGATATTAACGGAAGGCACCAACCTCTTAGACGAAGTAAAGCACATCCCTGGACCGAATTCAAGAAATGAATATATTTTTTTCCAAATAAGAGTCTGGGAGGAAGAACACATATCTAGCACAAAATTGCACAAGAATGTGATGAATGAAGGAAAAGAAGGAGACGAGGGAGTGTTAAGAAGAGAAAAGGCGGAAGGAACAATATCAACGGCTCCGTCAATGGCTATAATACTAACAGCAACAGAAGCAACAAGCACAACAGGAGCCAGAGTCTCACATGCCAAAAGTGGAGGATTGGGAAAGTAATACTAACCAACCTCAATTTTCATCCCCTATTCAGTGGACCCGTTATTATTATTATTATTATTATTATTATTATTATTATCTCTTTGTGTCACAAACGATAACTATCCCATCCCTTCCTTTTACGAGTCAGTTAGTGGATTGTTATCTCACGGACAATACGTACTCTAGATAACACTATGATCATTGATCAGATTCCACGTCATTGTAACATTACCAAAACTGATAAAGGGAAAAGGCAGACACAGTGAATTTTTTTTCTTAAATAATAATATTGTCTTCAAAGATTGTTTTAAACTGGATAGTGCATGATATCACCATTAACAGGTAAGAATATGTAGTTATAATATTTACCAGTCAACCAATTACCTGTTCAGAATCACACAGTTTTGTGTATGGATGTTAGGGATTTGGCCTAACCATGATCCTGGGAGATACATGTCTTTTCTGTTCTTGTCCTTTCGGTTTCTGGTTTTCTTTAACTTTTAAAGATTGGATGTTGATTTTCTCTGCTAATCTACATCAAATGCAGCCCTTATTGTTTTAGTTCAGAGATGGAGCTGTAACCACGGCAAAATACTAAGATAATTTTGCGTTTTAAATATTTGGGCACATAGATTTATCAAAGTGTACACAAATGTGTTCTCCCCGCCACCAACAGATGAACTTTAAAACCTAGCTATCTGCACTTCCAGAGCTAATTACGATTAGCTTTAGATCGAAATAAGTACCCGCGACTTCGAAACCTTTTTTGTAAATTATTTACCAATTGTGGCAAACATTTAGTGGTATCTGTCTCCGCATTCAAAAATTCTGCCCATGTAGCTGAATGACGTACATCGTAAAGGGAATAGATTTGTCATTATTACTGAAATAAATGCCGGTAATGAGGTTCAGATTTCTCATTCATTTTTGTATATCTTTAACGCAATTCTCCTTTTATGTGTTGCAGTGCGTTTGTACATTTTTACGGGATTTGTTTTTACACATGCAAAACAATATTGTACAGAGTTGCATTATGTTAGTGGGTCATTTTGTAAGGCACTGCCGCTTATGCCCTAAGGTCATTCTTCGCGTCCTAGCCTTGTCATTTCCACATTAGGCCCAATAATTTCACATCAAACGTATTACTGTTAAGCATGCCAAGAAACTAAAAATTTTAACAAAATCGATTTTTTTATGGACTGTTTGTTTACAAATATATAGACGTCTACACAGCAACTTAAATATATATTGTTCTACAATAGTAACAATACAAAGATGTGAAGAATTTTCGCCGAATCCAAGCAACCTTTCAGAGCGTCCATTAGTAATTTTTCTTTTATTTATAAAACAAAACGCAAATAAAGTCAACCCGAGAAACACAATCCTTCAGCAACAATCGCTGTAGCATTTTGAAGTATGAAGTCATCAATCACTGCCAAGCGCAACACACACACACACACACACACACACACACACACACACACACACACACACACACTTCAAACCAAGTCACAACTGAAAAAATTCAAATGTCGATATTAAAGAAACGAGCGTTATTTGAAATTAGCGACATTTGCAGGCGTTTACAAAAATATACCCCATAATCTAACTACTAATGGTTTTCTGACGGATTCGAAGATAGATGTCCATTTTAGCTGATTGTGCGCAGGCGATAGTATTAATCGATGTCTGGATCCCTCTCACTTGCTGTGATGCGAAAGAGGATTAGCTAGGTGTTGGGGGTGTTAGGGCTGATGGCTAGAGTAGCAGTTTGCTCATGAAGCACACGCTGGCAACAGAAATGAGTTTTGTTAATTCTTATTATATGGGTGCGTTATGTAATTTCCCGAAAGGTCTGGATTCAAGGGTATCAAATTCACAAACACACAGTTTTGGTCATTTTCGAGAAAAAAGGTTTATCAGTTGTTTTAGCGCCCCAAGACCTCAGCAGCAGGGAGGGCGAATCCTACAAAATTTTCAATTAGAGATTACGCTGAAAACTAAAGCTTCCTACGGAGATGAAAATACAAACGTTAATAACGTCAAAACCAAAATCTCTAACCGACCCGAAACTCTTCCAATTGGATTAGCTTATTTTTGTTACTTTAGTTTTTGACATTTATGTTTTTGTTTTTTTTTATGGCGTGTTTGTTTATGTACCCGCTCACTCACTCGTTGTCGTCTCCCTCACTGCTGCTGGTGTGGGTGTACTTAATTAAATCATTATTATATCAATAATGGAATCTCATACAGCTAAACTAGCTCGACAGCGACTAGAGGCAATAAGGAAATATCTCCCCGTCCGTGATTCTGTCAAGCAACAACTTCAAGCGCGTCAGGAGTCTCAGATGGAATTTACAGAGGGTACAGAACGGTTATTTAAATCAATTGTCGAACCAACAAAGAAAATTGTTGCAGCAACTGAGGCAACACGAAAAGCTCTTGAAACATTGCCTGTTAGTATTGCTAGTAGTCTTCGACTTCCTCAACCACAACCTGAAGTTCGGCCACAAACTCCGCCAAGAGCCGGAACTAACATCATAGAAAAATTCACGCATGAAGGTATTGCCGCCATCAGGGACCAAACCCAATTACTGAATATTGCCGCGTTTGGATATCATGAAAGAAAGAAATATGTCAAACCCGAATAGATAAAAATATGAGATCTGCCGATTGGGTTAGAGATGTATATCGCATCGCTACTGATACTCAGCAAATCAGATCTGTTGAAGATATTAATCAGTTTGAAATTCTTAACCAGGTAGTAGGTGAGCATGTTAGACAAGCAATGCAGGAAAAGAGACAAAAAGAAGAAGAAATGAAGATGCAACTTAAAGAGGTTGAACGATTAAGGAAAGAGAAAGAAGAAAAAATGAAGTCGAAACTTGAAAAGGCTGAACGATTAAGGAAACAAAAAGAATATTTGGAATTACGTTCACCAAGAGAACCGATATCTCGACGAAAGAGACAACCATCACCTGACTCTGGTGTAGTTGAAAGTGGTATTGCTACTCGAGGAAGTGGTCTTATTACCCCATGTCCCGATAACATCCTTGCCGATGTTGAACGATTTGAAATTCTGATAGGCGGAAAACGAGCTGGTAATAATTCCCCAAAAATCATTAATGAAGCAGCTGATATTTGTCAGAGATTATTTACAGGTGGTATCATGGATATTAATGTTTATCGGTCCCTTATTGATAAATTCGCCGATGATTATCACAGTGATTAAGGGTATACAATTAGATCAGTGACAAGAAAATAAGATGATTATACATAACACTCCCCGTGGGCTGATCATGGTCAGGGTGATAAATTCGCGATTACCCACATATAAAGCGTTCTACGGAGATGGATTCGGTGATGTTGTTCAGGGTCTATTTAGAAGGATAGCTCCGAAAGCAATACCGATTGCAAAGCAACTGGAGATGAAAGCTATTGATGTTGTTCGTGATAAACTTATTGGTGTTTTTGGTGATGTTGCCGGTAAAGCATTCTCAGCAATCAAGGATAGACTATCACGATTAGTACGACGAAAACCTCAGCCAGTAAAATTACCCAGTACAGAAGTTATGCCTGCAAATGTTAGTAAGATAATAAATCAAACTGCGAATCAAAAACAAGCTGAGTTGGCTATGCCTGCAAATGTTAGTAAAATAATAAATCAGGCTGCAAATCAAGAACTAGCAGAGCTGGCTGGTGTACCCCTATCAGGAAAAGAAAGAGAAAAAAAAAATATAGCTGCTTGTCTGATAGCAGGAAGTGGTCTTCGTGTTAGACGATAACAAATATAATAAAGATATTCAAACGTACATCTGATCCCGCATTCGACATGGGCGCACCAGTTCTCAAAGATGAATCGGTACGTGATTATCAGTATTATTCTTATGACGCACGTGTACCTGACAAACATGGAAGAATCGAATTACAAGTTCAGGATACAAGCATATGTTTCCTGCCCGCTGAGGTATTTATTGAGATCGAAGGTAGACTTTTTGAAATTAGATAATACAGATTACGGAATTGGTGATCGAGTTGGTTTTGTTAATAATGGCGTCCTGGCGTTATTTAAAAGTGCCACATACATAATTGATGGTCGGGAAATTGAGGTTTGTCATAACGACATCGACGTTGCCACAACGATACTTGGCCTTGCAAGATACAGCGATGATTACTCGAGATCAGCTGGTCCATCAATGATGTTTGCAAAGGATACAATTGATCATCCAGAAAACAGAAACGTAACATTAAATGCAGCTGGGGATACAGTTGTATCAATGAATGAAAATTTCATCTTGGGATTCGCAACACGTCAATCAATGTTGAACGACAATGAAGAATTTTCATGTGCAATTCCACTGTCACACATCTTTGGATTTTGTAGAAATGTAAGAAAGGTTATCTTCGGAGCAAAATATACAATCGTCCTTGTAAGAAAACCTACCGACGATGATGTAATATGGTACGCTGAAGGAGTTGAGCAAGCTACAACCGCGGCATTTCATGGAAAAGTAATACTGACAAAACTTTCTTTGTGGATGCCAAGAATGACTCCATCACTAACCGAAGAACAACGGCTACTTTCTTTTATGGACAGCGGCGGCAAATCAACATTATCATGGTTGACAATGACCACAGATAGTGTTCAAAGTAACATTAATGGTTTATTAACATGGCAGATAGCATCACAGCAAGGTGTCTCTGCACCGCGACATATATTTATTGTTTTCCAAGATGCTACACGAGTAAACTCACGGTTACGTAATGTAATGATATTTGACAGACTTGGTGTTACTGAAGTTTCACTGAGAATAAATGGACATCAAGAACCAGCTGAGGATATATTAGTGAATTTTGAAAATAATCATGTTGCACGTGCATATCATCGTTTGATGACATTCATGGAACGTGATCAAAATGTTGATACTGGTTTGCAAATATCTCATCGGGAATTTACAACACTGTATCCGATCTATTATTTCTCACTGGAACACTTGGATTTGTTCAGACAGTCAGAAGTTGATATACACTTTCGAGCTCGTGTAGCAAGAGAAGTAATTGCTAATTACAGATCAATCGCTGTTATACTCTCAGATAAAACAGTGTTACTTGAAGGTGTTGGTGGACGAATGAGAGTCATTGATGTCCCAGTAGAAAACATGTAATTAAATTACTCATGATATTATAATGTCATATCATCATGTTAGCGTTAATCTGAGTCCTGGTCAGATTAAAAAGCTACAATCAGTATAAGAAAAAGAACTCCGGCATGAAAATATTATTGAAACGAGGACAGATCTCAGGTGGTCCAAATAAACTATCACTGACAAAACGTCAACTCAGGCACTTCAATGACGCCAAACAACCAAAGACCGGCGTACGACTTGATTTGTTTGCGGATGCCATTAGCGACATTGCCAAGATGGGTGGTATATTTCCACTTCTCGCAGCTATACCAGCATTGATAGCCGCTGCAGCCCCGGCTGTTGCAAAAGCAGCTGCACTTGGTGCTGTTGGAAGTGCTGCTGGAATGTCATTAAAAAAAGCAACAGGAAAAGGAATAAAATCTTCCAAAAGAAAAAGGGAAAGGCCTAAGACTGCCAGGAACCCCTCGTTTATGGTACGAAAAAGGTCTAAGACTTCCCGGGACACATCGTTGATACTTTCCATGTCCAATTTTGATTTACTTGATGCTGCTGCGCGATTAAACATAAAAAACTTCAGAGGTGTTTTTATGCGTGATCAATTACCAAAACAACCAAATCGTGTTTTGAACCGGTATCATCAATCTTGATGGAAGTTCTGGTCCAAGTACTCAATGGGTTGCATACGCGATTGATCCACATGGAATTATTTATTCTTATTCGTATGGACTGGTAGCACCAAAGGAATTTTTAAAATATGTCAGCGGAGTGCAAACTCCCGTATGGTATTCAACATTACCAACACAGACAATAACTGATCCGCCAATATGTGGCCGTGAAGTACTTGCTGTACTCGACGCTATTTCAAAATCTTTCGATGCACCTCAAAGTTGTACATACGTACACGAGTTCTGTTTTAAATAATCACTAATCGTATAAAGGTTGATATTTATGGAAGATCCTCTATCAAAGACAAGAAAAAAAGATGATATTGATTTCTCGAAGTATGCTACTAGAGATGATCTTGCTGATATTATGATCCTCTCTGGAGTTGACCGGGATGAAGTTGTTATTTTTCATTAT
>JAECUM010042585.1:0-18496 GCA_016617855.1 Megalonaias nervosa
CAAGCATCAAAGCAAGAGACAGTCCAGGAAGCTCTACCTGCTGCCTCACAATCCCCCTCCCCTCACGCACACAAGCACCTACGCTGGGAACATCAAACAGGTGCTAGGAAAATATACTAGCAATACCTGGGTGGACTCCTGAACTTGGCAAGCCAGTGCTGAGCTAAGATTTTCTACCATGACCCCGGCATATGGGTGTTGATCGAAGTATGGTCAGGGACAGTCCAGGACACACCCCACCTGCTGTCCCAAAATTCCGGACAACCATTAAAACCCTCTTTAGGACAGAGAGTGAATAACCAAGGTCTTCATTTTACATTAGAAGATCAAATAATCTATCACGATCCTTTGGCCGTATACTCAAAACAATACAACTATAACTACCATGCGGTGCTAACGATACATAGGATGGCATACACCCAACAGATTGGCACATTTTAGATTATGAAAGTACGATCAGTACACAAAATTCCAACATAATATTTACTGACAAGCATCAAAGCAATGGGCAGTCCAGGCCGCTCTACCTGCTGCCCCACAAATCCCCTCCCCTCTGCCGACAAACATCAAAGCAAGGGGTAGTCCAGGAAGCTCTACCTGCTGCCCCACAATCCCCCTCCCCTCACGCACACAAACACCTACGCTGGGAACATCAAACAGGTGCTAGGAAAATATACTAGCAATACCTGGGTGGACTCCTGAACTTGGCAAGCCAGTGCTGAGCTAAGATTTTCTACCATGACCCCGGCATATGGGTGTTGATCGAAATATGGTACACCCCCCACCTGCTGTCTCAAAATTCCGGACAAGCATCAAAACCCTCTTTAGGACAGAGAGGAAATAACCAAGGTCTTCATTTTACATTAGAAGATCAAAACAACCTATCATGATCCTTTGGCCGTGCGCTCAAAACAATACAACTATAATTACTAAGCGGTGCTAATGTTACATAGGATGGCATACATCCAGCAGATTGGGACATTTTAGATTTCCAAAGTACGCTCAGTACACAAAATTCCAACTTAATATGTATTCAAAATTCATAACTCCCAACTATTGGATCAATTGCATAGGTGGCTCACACACTTCTGGTATAGGGATATCCATAGTCATAACTGGATTCAATTTGATTAAACTGATTTAGGGGTATCAAGGCTTTTTTGGGTGACTTGGGGCCTTCGGAGAGGACCATCAACATCAAGGAAGCAAGCTGGGACATGGACTGGAACTGGCTCTGGAGTCTTCGCCTGGGGGCTGTTGGGTGCTCTTTTTCTGGTGGCTTTCTTTTTTGGTTTGGTCCGTATGGGACTTGAACCACCGCCCTCTGGGGGTGGGGGGTGGGGTTTGGTTGTTGACTGTCTTGGGGACTGCCTCGGTTAGTTGTGGTTGGGGTCTGGTATAGGGGTGGGGGATGGGGGCTGTTACTGGGGTGGTTGTGGTGGGGCGGGGCTGGGGCCCGGGCGGGGGATTTGGTTGCTGGGTCTGTCAGTTGGGAGTAACGGAGTGCGTCCGGACGGGTACTAAAGGTCAAAAGGCCCAGACCAGGGTCAAGTACCCTCTTAAAGGGACAGCAGGTCAGCCTAGGATCGCAAGCAGTCGCAGAAGCCATCGAGCAATACGCGACTATAATCCGTTTACTGGTTACTTGGTCTGTGTGTGGTGTGGGGTGGTGGAGGAGGACGGACGTGCACCACGCTGCTCTCGCTTTCAACAAAGACTTTTGATTTGTACTTCAAGAAAACTTCAAGGAATGAGAGAAAAAACAACAAAAACAGATGAAAAAGGATATTCACACAGGATTTATTCAAGGTTTTCGCCGAAATTGTGATTCCAGGACAAAAAACAGCAATCAACACTTAGAAGCACATGGCTGCAGCCACAGGGGGTCACATCACAGAACAAAGGAACAAAGGAAACTGACCACGGACTGGACAGACTACACCGCACACACATCGCATAAGGTAAAGAACGCATTTTACAATTACAACTAAAATTACATTAGAAAACAATTACAATTATAATTATCGTTTCCATGATTTACATGAATTGAATTTAATCTAATTAAACGTTGTTGATCGTACTCTAGTTTAAACACCATTTTACCAATAAATTATGCCCTTGCTTTAAACGACAATAAAGTTTAACATAAATGACCATATATCAATATCAATTTATTAACATTTTAACCCAATAAAGTTATCCCCACACATACCCTGCCATAGTAAAATCGAACAATTATACCGTTTTAATCCCTAGCACGCATTTTACAATCACAAATAAAATTACAATTACAATTATACTTCTCGATTCCACTACTTACAATAATTTTATTAAACGCCGGTAACATTGCCCTAGTTTAACACCGTTTAACCAATAAATTAGGACCTGGCCTTAAACTACAATATAGTTTAACACATTCTTATAAATTCTGTACATCTATGACACGAAATAGGATTGAAATCTTCCAAGTCTAACAACCAATCAAATTACTCCAACCACATAGGACTGTAACACTATACAGCATTCAGTGCTGAAGTAGGTCAAACTCGCTAGCCAACTGTATATGCCCATTAATGAGTCGTCCTATTACTGACACACGACTCGCTACTAAACCGCTGTCTGAATACAGGTATATCGAAGTATACGGTATGGAATTTCAGGTTTTTCACTCTAAAGTACTTGTCGTAGAACAGCGCCAAGGGCGTACTAAAACAACCTTATAGAGGTGATATTGGCCATAAGATTAGGGAATATATACGGTCAAATCTGAACGATAAATTAACTATACTTTAAGCTACACTAATTTACCAACATCACTAACACACTGACGGACACTACTAGACAGAACAAACACCACGATAAGGAAGGATTAACAGCAACGAAGAAAAGGAACAGCATTAAATGTCGCAGGAAATAATGAAGAAACCAACCTAAGAAAGGAAATAAAGAATACAGATAACAAGAGGAAGCAAAAATAAAGAATATTTAAATAGAGACGAACAGGAGAGAGAAGAAGGAGCAGAGGAAAGATGCAAATAACTACCGAAATCTACAATTTGCCACACAGAAAAGATATAACTAACCAGATTGCCTACACAGAAAAGATGTAAATAACTATTCAGCCAAATTTGCCAGACAAACAACAAAGCAAGGGGTAGTCCAGGAAGCTCTACCTGCTACCCCACAAATACCCCGGTCCTGGTATCGAATCAAAGGTAAGGGACAGTCCAGGACACCCCACCCCCCGCTGTCCCATAACCCCCCCCCCCCCCCCCCCACGACACGGACAAGCACAAAGGCAAGGGACAGTCCAGGCGGCTCTGCCTGCTGTCCCACAAAATACAACCAAAGTCTTCGGTTTGGCTCTTGAAGACCAAAAATTCAACCGTGATCCTTTTGGACGGCAGCTCAAAAATCACAACCTAACATTAACTAAGCGGTGATACAATTGTAACGGATGGCCCACATCCAGCTGATTGGGAAAAATTTAGAACCATATAAGTACGCTAAGTACGCGAAATTCCAACACAACATTATATTCTAAATTCACAACTCTGCAATATTCGGTCAATTGCTCAGGTGGCTCACACAAAGTTGGTATAGGGACACCCATAGGTATAACTGGGCACAATTCGATCGAAGTCTGCCTGGCTGAGATAAAGCAGGGTGGACTTGATCTTTGGTGGCGGGTGGTGTGGGGATTGAGGCCGCGGTGGGAGACCTGGTGGTGGGTCTGCGGTTTGGGAGCGATGTAGGTACGTCCACTTCATTTAGGGGATATGATGGCACCATGCTCCTACTCCGAATAACACGGCACAGGAAAGGCCTAGCCTAGGGCCAAGCGCCCCCTTAAGGGGACTGTCGCCCAGCCTAGGACCACAACCAGTCGCACAAACACCGAGTGCATACGCGACTATAATCCTATACAAACTTGGTATTCTTTTGTAGGGCTTGAAATAAGAAAACTGAACAAACTTAAGCACTTTGCCAATTTTGGCAGAGTTAAGAAGTCTGATACAAATGTATCAAATTTCTTTATTACGACCCAGGAGAAAAAGACCTTCCCGAGCCAAACAGCTCAACCCAGTTACTACACCTGAGATACCACCCCTAGTGATTTCTACCAAATCATTGACAGGAGCAAGTCCAGAAGTAGGCATTGGCCGTGGCAAAGGCTTAAGGCAGTTAAAGCGGAGTGCTTCTCGTTCCTGAGTTTGTTTTTTGAGAAAAAAACAATCACCCAAAAACCCTTTTCAGGGCCACCACTTCTTTCGAAAAGAGATGATATTCATTTTGCCAAAATCAATTAAAACTCAAAATCCCTTTTATTTTTTTAAACCCTATGATGTACGTATGTGAGTGCACGACTGTAGGTCTTTATTATTCTAAACAATGAAAACCAAGAGACACTTACGTTTTTTCAGTCTGGTCTATTCTGGTACAAATTTTTACAATTCAATGTCACAACACAACACAACACTTTTTTAAAAAAATTCATAGACTTCTTCTGTCTCTTTTTTCTTCACTCTCTCCGTTTTTTGAATTTCTTCACTTTCAAAGTTTTTTCCTCTTCTTTTTCCTCACTTTTTTCTCGTCTTTTCTTTTCTGTCTTCTCTTTCTGAACGTGTTGGGGTTCTTCTTTTGCCTAGGGTACCTCTTTTTCTTCTTCCTCCTCCTCCTCCTGCTCCTGTTGTTTTTTAGGGCAGTCTGAAGACCAATGTCCTTTCTCTTGACAATGATAACAGGTATCCCAACTTTTGTCTCTTTTGACACTGGTCTTGCTTTTTTGACGGTCAGGACATTCTGTAGCCCAATGCCCTTTCTTCTGACAGATATAGCAAGTATCTTCTTTTATCTCGAAAGGAGGGAGAGTAATCCTTCGGCTTGTCTGAAGAAAACTTTCTTATCACACCTCGCAAAGCTCTAATCAGAAGTTCGAACTGTGTGAGTTCTTCTATCGTGCTGATCGGCTTGAGTGTGAAATGAATACTGAGAGGGAAGTCACCAGCCCTTTATATATACACTGAGCCTGACATAGATATATAGGGGTCCATGCCGTTTCAGATGTAGTCATTTGACTTTTTGCAGTCAAGATGAAACGATCGCATCATTTCGTAAAGAAAGGAGAAGAAAGTAAGAGGCAGAAACGTGATTTATCGCCTCGAACAGTAGCTGAAGTCTTGGCTCAAATTCATGCCAGCGATTTTGAACATGAGTGAGCCAGAATCTAGGCCCAGAGAGTCTACATCAAGTCAAAGTCCATCACCACCAGTAAACCCTGAAAAGTACTTCCACATTCGAGAGACGGACAAACACTCCTCCAGAAAATTTAGAACCACAGCCTACACGTACGCGGTGAAGTTTAAAGATTTCAAGTCCGACGTACCGCTGGAGAAAGCAGAGGGGTTCATCACTGATGTGTGGGATTCTTTGTTAACCACACTGACATGGCAATGTGAAGCCAAAGAAGACGATCGCTTGAGACTTTCCGTTCATCACGACAGTTTGAAGTCACCCGTTTGGATCGAGTTTAGCAGCCCAGCAGAATTGACGCCATCCAAAGTCATGGAGAAGATTCAACACGTGCAATAATCCAACGACAAGTTTCACATCACCGACGGGAAAGCGACACTGTTCATGACCCACGTTTCTCTTCCCCAAGGGACAGGTCAACGCAAAAAGGTGTTATTGGTGGACGACCTTCGAAGCATCAAGCGCAGCATCGTTTAAATGAACAACCCTCAAGACAAGATGTGTTTAGCCCGTGCCATCGTGGTGGGACGAACGTATGCCGACAAGAACGACACAACAGAATGGAAAAGAGCCTGGCAAACTATTCGACAATCGGACCGAGCCAAACAACGAAGAGAAGCAGAACTCCTGTTATAGCAAGCGGGGCTATCCAAAGACACACCCTGCGGCATTCCTGAAATGCAAAAATTGCAAGACGTCTTGGCTCCACGCTACACCTTGAAAGTGCACCCTCAAGAAATGCGCGGACCTCTGTTGTTTCGAGGCAAAAATTTCAAAGACGGAAAATACATTCACGTCCATCATCACGATGAACATTTCGATGCCATCACCAGTATCACTGCATTCCTGGGTTATTACTGTGAGAAATGTGAATATGGCTATAACAATCGAGAGCAACGCAAGCATTGTGGATCGAAATGCTCAGGATGTTTGGCCTCTAAATCCGGTCTGGACGATGGACAAGAACGAGTGCATTGCCCATCTTGTCAGCGCACGTTTGTCAGTCCAACCTGTTACCAACAACATCTGAAAACGCAAAGTTCACAGCAGAAAAGTGCTTTCCAACTCCTGAGATTGTGCCCTACTTGTGGACAAGGCATACGTGCCAATAATGCCAAGGCTCACGTCTGTTCAGGAAAGAAACGATGTCACATTTGTCGCCAAATCGTGGACTTGGAACACGAATGCTACATTAAAAAATACCAACCCCAACAGGAAGAAGATGACCAAAAGAAGAAAGGGAATTTCATCTTTTTCGATTTCGAATGCATAAAAGAGACTGTCATTCACATTCCTAATTTCTGTGTGGCTCACCGAGCGAGCGAAAAGTGCATCCAAGAGCCTATCTTTACTCATTGCCCTCACTGTAGCAAGATTCCTGGAGGACATGAAAAAATCTTTCGGGGACCAAACACGCTGACTGATTTCGCCCAATGGATCTTAGACCCTATCGACGAAACGTGGAGCCAAGAAGACATCGAACGTTACGGAGATTGTCATCGCTATGCCACGGTGATGACTCACAATTTCTCGGGATACGATGGGCAATTTCTTCTCAGATACTATACGGAACAAGGCACCGAACGTCCTAAAGTGACTTTGAACGGAGCCAAACTCATTTCCATGCAAGTGGGTTAAGTGCGGTTTAAAGATTCGATGAGTTACTTGGCCATGCCTTTGAGTCGCATGTCTAAAAGGTTTGGAATGACAAAAATAACCAAAGGCTATTTTCCGCACTTTTTCAATACCGAAGCCAATCAACACGCCGTTCTACCCCATTTGCCTGAGGCTCACTACTACGACTCCGATAACATGCGTACCGAACAACGAGAAGCTTTCAACGCATGGTACCAGACTCACGTCTCGAACCCCTTTGACTTTCAGGAAGAAATGTTAAAATATTGTCGTTCCGACGTGGACATTTTACGGCGTTGCTGTGGAAAATTTCGAGAATTATTCATGGAACACGGAGGGATCGATCCTTTAAAAAAAGCTTGCACCATTGCTTGCCAACGATTCATGCCCGAAAACACCCTAGCTGTCATCAGTTCTCAACCGACCAATTTTGTCAAACGTCATTACTCGGTCAAAGCCCTACGCTGGCTACATCACTTGTGCGACAAGCAAGACAAATGGATCCAACATGCTCGCAACGGAGGAGGCGAAAAGACCATCGGAAGGTATTCGGTGGATGGCTGGGACTTAGAAAACCCCAAGATCGTGTACGAATTTAACGGGTGCTTATTTCACGGATGTCCCATCTGCTACCCTGAACGTAACACGACAAATCAGTCTTTTTACAACGAACCATGGAAGACTTGTACCAGGCCACTTGTCAGCAACACTTGAAGTTAGAAGAGCAAGGATACCAAGTGGTAGAAATGTGGGAACACGAGTACGATCACCGTTTGAAAACCGATCCCGAGTTTAAGCGCATCGTGGAAAGTTACAAGCTGGTGGACCCACTGAACCCAAGGGACAGTTTGTACGGAGGTCGGACGAATGCCACCTGTTTGCTGTACCAAGCCTCCGAAGAGAAAGGAGAAGAAATCAAGTACTTGGACGTGTGTTCTCTGTATCCGTACGTGTGCAAATATTGCCACTTTCCCGCAGGACATCCGCAATTGCTGACGGAACACATCGACCTGGACAACATTCGCCAATACGAAGGATTGATCAAATGTAAAGTTTTGCCTCCCACGGACTTGTACCATCCCGTTTTACCTTACCATTGCCAAGGAAAACTGATGTTTCCCTTGTGCCGTACTTGTGCCGAAACGTGCAACCAAGACCGACCTTGTGAGCACACTCAGGAAGAGCGCGCCTTGACGGGAACGTGGGCCAGCGTGGAATTGTTTAAAGCTCTGGACATGGGATACCAACTGTTAGATGTGTACGAAATTTACCACTTTCCGAAGACAAAAATTCCACAAGGGCGACGAGACTCAGAAAGGCATTTTCGCAGGCTACGTGAATGCCTTTTTGAAACTGAAACAAGAAGCTAGTGATTATCCTTCCTGGTGCCACACTCCCGAAAGAAATTCAAAGACAAATACTGGGAGCAGGAAGGCATCATTTTAGACCACATCGAGAAAAACGAAGGAAGGCGATCGTTTGCCAGAGTGATGTTAAATTGCTTGTGGGGTAAAATGGTACAACGACCGTGTCTACCCAAGATGGAGTATTTGACAGAACCTTGTCGCTACTTCCAGATGATTCACGACAAAACTAAATACATGAAACACGTGGACGTCCTTCGTGAGGACTTGATCTTAGTCAATTACGAAGAAGAACTGGACATTGTAGAAGCCGACTAATTTGGAAATGTCATCATTGCGGCTTACGTGACAGCTCATGCTCGCATACAACTGTACGAAGCTTTAGAACTGTTAGGAGATCGTGTGCTGTATTTTGACACGGACAGTTGCATCTACATCGATCGTCTGGGTCAACCTCACCCTGTCATCGAAGGAGAACGTTTAGGAGCTTGGACGGACGAGCATCCCGACGACAAGATTCTAAGTTTTGCAAGTGGCGGTCCCAAAAATTACGGCTACGAATACCGTGACCCACAAGAAGTACACACGGAGTGTAAAGTGAAAGGATTTACTCCCAATTATCGCACCAGTCGACTGGTGAACTTTGGCATCTTGAAAGAAGCCTTGGAGTCTGGACAGGATGGAAATTTTAAAGTGACCACCCACGAGCCGCACAAGATTGTACGTTTACCCACGCACCAAATTGTTAGCCGGCCCTTGGAAAAAGTATCAAATCGTGTACCAGAAACGAATACGGCTTCCCAACCACTTCACTTTACCGTGCGGTCACGCCGATATTGGTCAGCCTACAAAAAGGACCACGTTCAAGACGGATAGTTCATTGTGACTACCATTGCCAAGCGAGAAAGATGAATCCTTTCAAACAGCAAGTATCAAGCAAGAGCAAACTCGAGTGCGATGCTGTGCCTTGCGATGGCAGGGATGTCGTACGCTGTGACCTTAGCGATTCAGTACCACATCATCATGGGAACTTTGCTATAACTACTACTACTACCATACCTACCATGGAAAGTGATGCTGTGCGTGTCAAACCTGACGGATGCGAAAGCGATGCCACTCGTTATCGTACACCTTTTCACTTTACTGGTTTTCATGGTGGATGTTATCCTTATGAAACCATGCGACTACCACACTACGGACGTCATGTAAAACTGATCACACACTTACATATTTCACCGTACCTTTCATCATAATGAACCTGTGAAAGATGAATATTCAATCCCTGTGCGTTTGCCTGAATACTGCGACTATGAAAGTCGGATCCAAACCTTCCGAGAAAAATGGCCAAAATATCTGGGAGGACCTACCCCCGAAGAATTAGCTAGAGCTGGATTTATCTACTTGGGCGAAGGGGATAAAGTCAAGTGCTTCAGTTGCGGTCTGTCACTTCACGAGTGGGAGAAGGAAGCTTGCGCTTACCTGGAACATGCTCGATGTCACTACCTACCTTTAGTGGCACCTCGTCATTGAAGTGGCCTACCATGTCGTGTAAGAAACCAGCTGCTTGGCTAGGAGTTAAACGTTGGACAACGACTAGACAAGTGTTTAATCTCCATCTAAAAAATAATCTTCAAACATTACCAAACGAATTGCAAGAGAAGATCTACAAGGACATTTGGCTGAGTTTTGCCAGAGCCAAATCTCAATGTGTAACTGTAGAACTTTTATGTCGAGAAATTCACAAGAGGAAATTGACAAAAGTCAACAAACAAGTCAGATTTCTCTGGATCAAATGTGCGTTCATCCGAATATTCCGCTTTAGACCATTTACATTTGAAGATTTTATTGACATTCTTGACCGATTCCTGGAATGGCAGTGGTCAGAAATGACTCACTACGTTCGTTACTTTCGCTCTAGGAGAAGTGTTTGACTGACATGGTCATGGATACTTTACAAGAGAATATTCGTGGTTTGCCTGTGGAGTTGCGAGAACGCATTTACCGCGAGTTAGTCAAAATACAGTAGTAGTATGAAAAATGTGATTCTTTTATGAAATGCATGTACGTAGTATACGTTTTTTTGAAGGCATGAACTTTAATTTTTAAAAGTAGTTTTCTAGAACCAAGAACTAAATAACTAGTAAGTAGGTTTGTTTAATGTCCAATTGTTTATGTATTAAATGGATAGTGCTTAGACCAAAGCACAGACCAGAAAGCCCATGTATATATTTTAATAAATGTTGTGCACCCATACATTAGACTTTTCTTATTGGAGTCTCTATTCTGTCTGTGAGTCTTTCTTTGAAATATCTCTGTCTTTCTTCTGTGTCTTTCTATTTTCTATGACTTTGAAGTTGACATCCCTTCGATTCAAAACCACCCACCAAAGAAAAAGTCGCAAGAAAGACAGCTGCTGCCATCAATAGAGAAGATACTGTGCTGTTAGAACATGTACGTACTCCAGAAAATCACGTGCTCAGCAACGATGTCTCATTCTCTCTCACTTCTACTTTGTCTTTAACCATGATGCCAACCAACCCTGATTTAACAATCGTGTTTCCTAATTTAATATTTTAACAAAAATACTAAACCCCTTTCTTAATGAACTCCTCCTTCTTCGATATTCTCTGCTCTTAGCACTGATTCTACTGCTACAAAAGTGGTCTCTATCAAGAGCAAAGTAAAAGACAGAGTAGGGGTATTTCAAAGTGTATTCGATTTATCTAAACAACAACTATCACACTCCTATATTCTACTTCTGCTTATGATAATAGTTTGGGATACTTCACATTTTCTAAAGTCGAAATGCCTACAGACCGTATAAAGTTATGTGACTTTAGTATTATGACACTTGCACAGGCTCTATACTTTACCAGTGTCACGAGAAAAGCTTCAGTTCAAGTTATGCCACTTTCAAAACAAACACACACACACTTGCAACTCAACCTGAAAATTTGTACTTCTTTATTTGTGGATATCCCACAGACCCGCCCCAGCATACAGAACTGATTAAGAACTTTAGGAATATTTCCTCATTTTTTATATAGAAATACGAAAGCGTTGATGTGTATTTTCCCTGTTCACCCATTATTAATGTTTAGGCATGTTCCCTGAAGACAAACAATTTTGAAAAAATAATTTTGAATTGAGGTTTCTCTCTGTTTATACATTTTTTAAGTTGGTGTGAATAGTAAGTGTGGCGTGTTTCATGCATTCGCATTCGTTGGTGTGGATAGTCTATGTGGTGTTTTATGCGTTCGCCTAGCGTTTGTTCGTATAGTAGATAATGTGTTGTTTTATGCATTCGCATTCGCTGGTGTGGATAGTATATATGGTGTATGTTTTGTATGCCTTCGCGTACATTGGTGTGGATAGTAGATATGGTCTGTGCTTTTCTTCTCTTCCCGTCTGTGTGGATAGTAGGTATGTGTCTGTTTTATGCATTCACATTCGTTGGTGTGGATAGTATAGTGTGTTTTATGCGTTCGCCTAGCGTTTGTGTGGGATAGTAGATAATGTGGTGTTTTATGCGTTCGCCTAGCGTTTGTGTGGCTAGTAAATATGGTGTGTGTTTTGTATGCGTTCGCGTACGTTGGTGTGAATAGTAGATATGGTGTGTGTTTTGTATGCGTTCGCTTACGTTGGTGTGAATAGTAGATATGGTCTGTGCTTTTGTTCTCTTCCCGTCTGTGTGGATAGTAGGTATGTGTCTGTTTTATGCATTCGCGTACGTTGGTGTGGATAGTCTATGGGTATGTTTAATGCGTTCTCATTCTTTGGTGTGGATAGTCTATGTGTGTATGTTTTATCCGTTCGCGTTCGTTGGTGTGGATAGTCTATGGATATGTTTTATGCGTCCTCGTTCGTTGGTGTGGATAGTCTATGTGTGTATGTTTTATGCATTCGCATTCGTTGGTGTGGATAGTCTATGTGTCTGTTTTATGCGTGAATCAGAAATAAAAAATATAAATATTATAATCTTGAATCAGAATAAAAATAAAAATAAATATTATACTCATTCGTTGGTGTGGATAGTCTATGGGTCTGTTTTATGCATTCGCATTCGTTGGTGTGAATTGTAAGTATGGTGTGTTTTATGCATTTGCATTCGTTGGTGTGGATAGTAGATATGGGTCTGTTTTATGCATTCGTATTCGTTGGTGTGGATAGTATATATGGGTGTGTTTTATGCATTCGCGATCGTTGGTGTGGATAGGAGATATTGGGATTTGTTCTATCTCCCTTTCTTTTGTGTGTGTATTGGTCTTTGTCCCTATAAAACTCCCTTTATCCATATCAATTCATTTCACCTACCTACAGTATCGCGTATTCAGGTCAGCCAGTTCAGTGACGTCACACAGTATTGAGTATTCAGGTCAGCCAGTTCAGTGATGTCACACAGTATCGAGTATTCAGGTCAGCCGGTTCAGTGACGTCACTGAAGCTAGAGATTTTTGAGGCTACAAATATAGACTTGGATTTTCCACAGGTTGTAGCTATAAATACATACAAGGGTTTCTAAACAGAAATTGACCAAAAATTGTAGCTAAAAATAGACCCTACCTGTTCCATTCCTCTGGTCGCTATACAGGCCCAATATTTTTGTCGCTAGACAGGCCCAATATTTTTTTGTCGCTAGACAGGCCCAATATTTCCCCATGTTCAATTTCCCTTGTCCATAGGGTACAAAGGAGGGTCCCGTGAGGCTATAAATCTTGAGGCTATAGTGAAAGCGACCAAATTTAACACAGAAGTCTACGTGAGGCTATAAATCTTGAGGCTACGGTACAACCCCCCAAATTTAACACAGAGGTCTACGTGAGGCTATAAATCTTGTCGCCAGGGTACAACCCCTCTAATTTAACATTACGGTCTACGTGTCGCTATAAATCTTGTCCGTCTATAGTCCCACCCATGTTAAAATTCCCATGTTAAATTCCCATTAACGCTATACAGGCCCAGGGTGTACCATTTGACGCTATAAATCTTGACGCTATACAGGCCCACCCATGTTAAAATTCCCATGTTAAATTCCCATTGACGCTATACAGGCCCAGGGTGTACCATTTGACGCTATAAATCTTGACGCTATACATGCCCACCCATGTTAAAATTCTCATTACGTGACGCTACAAATTTTGGGGCTACGGTAAAACTGACCAAAATTAACATTACGGTCTACGTGAGGCTATAAATCTTGAGGCTACGGTACAACCTCCTAAATTTAACATTACAGTCTACGTGACGCTATATCGTTCCACTATACTACTAATAATCTGGAGCTTTATGTCAATGTTTAATTGCTGCAATATGAAGCTCTTACCAGTTAATATTATTATTTGTTTTCATTTTCAAGTTGTCTTAGTGTGTGCGTGCGTAAATTGAAAGCATGTCATTACTAGTCATTATCATCAATCATATTTGCTCCATTATTCCATACAAATAAGAAAGGAAATCATTCTGTGCTGAATTTGTGCCCGGCACGGTACAAAAAAAATTAAGAAACATACACTTATTTGAAAATAAAATGAAAGAAACTAACCTTGCATTGTTAACATTTATTCCTTCTTTCTTCATCATGAGAAATTTATAAAAAAAAAAGATATATCCACAAACTCCGTATGTGTAGCGGATGCCGGCTTGCGTATGCATCCTTACTGAAGTGTGTATCGCTTATGTGAAATAACAAAATCGCAAAAGAGACGAAAACATCACGCGATTGCTTGAAGTCACTAGTAAAATAACGTTTATCTTCATTATACAAAAGTTCAGTTTGGTTGTCCACCACATTAGTTCATCTAATAGCTTCTTATGTTTTCAGCCTTGTTTTGCCATGTGCCATATAAAGACATAACATCCTTCTTTGGAGAACTTTAAAGTTGTACAACTGGTTCTCATTAAGTTAAAGATCTGTTTATTAAGCACCGAAAATTTTCCTGTTTAACATATTTTAAGTAAACTAAAATATAAAGCATTCTATTTCGCGTTGGCGAGAGCTATAATCTGGTTGCGAATGACATTCATCGCATTCATAAACAAGAAATCTGCAATTTGAATTTTGAATCGAAGAGTCCACAGGACATTACCATTCATCACAGTTACTAGTAGTCCTTGAATGTATGACGCCTCCCCCGAAATTTGTGCTTTTACGGTCGCCGAATTACTTCCTATATAACGGCGCTGTGTAGTGTGTTCCGAGGTCTACTAACATCGGAACGAGAAAACAATATTTTGTTTTTCAAATAAATTCAAATTCTCACACAAGCAAAAGTCGTGTTTTCAAATCCCGTTGACCTACATTACAGTTGGCTGTAATGCGATGGAAACCGGAAATGACGAAATCGGTTTAAAGGATAATAGGTATATTGAACGAAACGAAGCTATTTAAAAACTGTCTTCATTATTAGTGTAATTTTATTCGTTTCGTTAAAGAAATATAATTCCACTTAATCCGATTGATCCATCTTTGAAGCGTGTGCATGTGAATGTGATAATATAATGTTTTTTTTTTTTTGTTTTTTTTTGTTTTTTTGTTTTTTTTGTTATAAAGGTTTTATATGAATAATTACTACTCGGTTATGAAATATGTGCATGATCAAATTTGGATTGATTTCTTTAAATGAGCAAAAATAATGACAATGATGAACATAGGGGGCTGTTCTATAATGTGCGCCATTTTGTTCGCTTAGTTTGAATATGAAATTGGATAAAAGGAAAACAATAAAAGGTGGGAATTCAATAATATTTAATGATGCTACTTAAAAGATGAATTAAACCGACTTTCACCGTCCGTTCCGGTGATTCTCTCCGGAATCTCACTCTTAATCTCAATCTTGCATATACTTTCTTATTTTTAAGTTCGAAACAATTCGCCGTTTATCAAACCTGTCCAGTCAGGTAACGGACATACCAAGTGCCTTCGTTACATAAATTGTGCTATAAATATGAAAATAGTAAATAAATCGGATCAAAGTCGCTTAAATCAAAATTTATTTTCCTTTCTTTACAAAAAAATAATAATTTTGGTGTGTACACCGAAATATACACGGAAAACATATAAATTGTGAATTTCGGTATTTTCTATTAACCCCTTTTATACGTATCTGTCAATCTTTGTTATGTCAAGGTTGTCATTTTAAATCATATTGGCGTTGATCGGTCATCAATATATGGACATCATTAATAATAGTTATAATGTTAAAAACGATTCTCCAACACTACTGCAGAGCATATGTACACGTTTGGGTATTTTGTTATTGATGTTATTAATGCTTTTTAGATTTGTTTCTGTTCTTTTTCGTCTTCTGTTTCGAATTATTATTATTATTATTATTATTATTATTATTATTAAAGGCTTGCCATTGGAGGAAAATCTCCTAGGCCGACCTTGTCACACATTTCAAACTCTCAGTCAAATCAACAAGTCAATTAGTTTAATTGGATGGTAAGTCCGATCATATAACTTTTCTTCCACTTGCCCCAAGCTTTCGCGTTCAGGTAACAAGAAGTAGATTTAAGAAGGTAAATTTGAAATATACTAGATATTTACAAGAAAGTAAAAATATCTTCTTATTAATGACAAATTTCTGGCACTGGCTCTTACTGTGAAATGCTGTTAAATTTGGCGAGACACTGTGGGCAGGAGAACGTTTAGTTGACGAGATCTTGTCGGTGTCTGAGGATAGCGAAATACACAAAAAGTTCCATCCGAAAGCTTGAAATAGAACCAACACTACAAGAAAGATGAACAAATTATATCATCTAGTTACCAAAGAATTATGTCATTTGTTGTGCACCGTTTCTCAAGAGTAGAGGCGTATGTAATTTTAACATTGTAATGTATACAAAAGGTATCTGAAAATGTGTAACTCCTCTAAATACTTATCTTGACGTCAATGAAACATACATTTACATATAAATGAGATAACGGATGAAATGTCGGCAATTCTTGTGTGTCGATAAGCGCCAGTCAACCAAATGTAGCATAGTGAAAAGATTTTGTGTTTGATTCTGGATCCAACGGGTTGCCAGTGAAAGTTACAGAGCGGGGATGGGGTGGGGTGGAGTTGCTCAGTTGTACTCAAAGGATTATTCCAGCAGCCTTGTATTGTACTTTTGAAATTTCAGTAGTAGATTCTGACACGAACCAGGCGGAAGTGAATTTCAATAGTCCAGCCTTGAAAATACCAAGGAGCACACGAGTGTTTTAGTGGCATCAACCGAAAGAAAATTGCGAATGGAGCTGATGTGTCTCAGCTCCAGATATGCACGTAATCGGGAAATATTGGAACCAGCCAACAACGTGCAAAATGGCAGACCAGAAGAAGAGCAAATGCATTGCAAGTATGTGCGAGGAACAATTTAAGAAAAATAATAACAGAAACGAGAGCCTGAAACTCTAGATGATCAACAGATACTTTAAGATTTTCAATGTTTCATTGTGTAACCAGGAACAAATTTTTAAATCTAGACCCTCAACACTGAATATAGTTTACAATTTTGAGTAGTCTTGGTTTAGGCCAGATCACACAAATGTGAACTGTGCAAGTATATGACACTACTAGCTTTAAGACAGAATATTAATAGATACGTATCAAACTGTGACAGTAATATGGTTATAGTACATGGGCCTGACTTTTAAAATTCACAAACAACTTTTAAAGTTCCCACAGTTGAATTGAAAGGAGAGGAAAAGGGTGGAATCAAGCAACACCAATCCTTGGACAGTGGTGCAGTGGCGTAGCTTGGGGAGGGCGGGGGGTGGGGGATGGACAATTGTCCCCTGGCGCCATGTGCCAGGGGTGCTAAAATGAGGAAAATACAACTATTCGTTATCTCAGATGCACTCGAAGGGGGCGCCAAGTTTATGTTTTGTCCCCGGGCGCTAAGTACCCTCGCTACGCCACTGCAATGGTGACCTTATTGATTAGCTAGAAACATTGTCAGTAATATTACTTCCAACAAATTCATGTAGAATGTATTGGTTATTTGTATTCGGGGACAACTTTTAATTAACTGATTCATCTGGATGACTTTCAAATATGTTTCGTTTATTTGCCTCTCTAGTTTGCTTACCGATCTACCGTAATCAATATTATTTTAAATAGCATACAGCAGTAAACAATCGAGAAATTGTGCTTGAGTAAGCACACACAAGTTCAATTGTATTCAGCTACATCGCAGAAACTATAATCTGTGTACATCGTAACATTTATAATTTCCATAATACTAGCTTATTTTTCGCAATTACTTTCATATCCGACAAAGGAATAAACAGAATATCAGTTTTAATTACCAGAAGCCGATGTATGTCACAAAGAGCCTTCTAGAGGATACATATTCACCTCCATCATTCTGACCAACAGAAATGAAATATTTTATGAGAATGCTGTTTTGTCAGGTGCTAGCATTTCATGCATAGGGTGCCTCTGGTTTTTCTCCATATATTCTTCTAGCAGTTTTATGTGTTCCGGTGTTTTACGTTTGGTATTCATATTTGCATGCTCTAAAACAAATTTTGTTACAAATTGTTTGTCCACTTCTGTAAATCTGCTATCTATGACAGTTTCACATATTTTTCAACTCCTGATTTTGTCATTTTCTCAGACGAACGTAGCTCGGTTTTCAGAGTCACCTGTATTGTATTTGTTTCCAAGTCATCGTCAAGGAACGTAAGATCTCTGTCCGAGGCTTTGGTGAAATTTGGCAAATTACTAGTTCATATTTAGCACGAGTTTGAGAAGTTCATCGTTAAAAAAAAATTCTGTATACACGGAATAGGTGCCCATTCCGAGGAAACATATACAATTTTTGCTCTCCTATTTTTAAGAGTAAAGATGTTTCCTAGCTTGTAGCCCATTTTTTCTTTTTGTCTTATGGATTTTGTTGTTTCTTTCTAAATCTTCTGTTTTAAATTATTTGTTTCTCTCCTCCAAAAACTGTTTTGCTTAATTTCCGAAAGTGTCGGTGCTTGTTTGATTTTAAAACAACTCCATCGAGCCAAGCAGAAGACAACAGTGGTTGCGTCCCTTGATAAAAGTAGTTCCTAGCACGTGGGCACCAAGACCAAGACGACCTAAGACAACCAGACTGAGATAAGAAAAGTAAGGTTACCAAGAAAGCAAGATTTCTCTGTCGCAGGGTGAGAAAGCACTCTATAGTCACTCTTTACGCCACGTCTTCCTGGACTGACAGTAACACTTAAAGCATGGCAAACGCTGGAGTTAAAATTTACATCGGCTTTG
>JAECUM010042587.1:0-21087 GCA_016617855.1 Megalonaias nervosa
TCTGGATTGTAAAATATTGTGCTGTTCTAATATACGTATTTGCTGTACTTGTTGTCCAGTCGATATCATTGTTTGATCCTTCCAATTGCCAGTTATAAATTCGACCAACATTAGAGTTTAATCGACCTCGCAAATGAAATTGCCAAATAGCAACTGCAGTGGGACATTTAATTTTGATCCCAAAATTTTCAACTTCTCCGTTAGTAGTCCATTCTTGTCTATCAGAGAAAGCGTAATGAGGATAATTTTCAGGATAATATGCTGATGCGCTTACCTCAAACCCAACTCGATTGTGAGTTGCCTTAAACAATATTGGAATTTACCCAACATTATTTTTGGTTCGTTTTACACTACTAGACAGACTGTAAACATAAGCTTTATTTGTCAGATCGTTAGGGTTAACTGGAATGTAAGTCGTCATTATCTTGTTTGCTTTCATATTTATGTTACCTGACATTGGTCCACCGGATTTCTTAAAATATGGGGTAAGTTCATCTTTTAACTGAGCATAACTAATAGCATCGGTTTCATTAGCTGGTGGTGAGGTTATTGGTAATCCAGTTATTTTTGAGTTATTACTCATTATCAGGTTACCTCCCGCTGTGTCGCCGGCTTTGTTAAGTTTATTATCGTCAACAGATTTTAGTTGCGCATAACTTACAGCTTGTGTTTGATTTAAGTTTTCTGGCGGATATACAATCTCTAAATTTATAAAAAAAATTCCTGACATGTTGATATTACCTGTAACTATCCCACCTATTTTATCAAGTTTATTATCATCAACATACTTTAACTGCAAATAACTTAGCGCTTGAGTTTGATTTAAGCTTGCTGGTGGATAAATGGTCTCCAAATTTATATTTTTTTTTTCCTGACATATCTAAGTTACCGCTTAAAATTCCACCAGATTTATCTAGTTTATTATTGTCGACTAATTTAAGTTGTGCATAACTAACAGCTTGTGTATTAACGACATTTATTGGTGGATAATCTGTTTCTAACTCTAGTACTCGTTGATTTGATATAAACAAGTTTCCCGTCATTGTGTCTCCGGATTTTTTTAGATAGCCTGATAAATCAACCTTACCGTCTGTTATTGTTGTACTTTCAGCTGACGAATCTCCTACTAATGTTCCAAATTTTGTATAATAGCTCATTATTTATTTATCGTCTGAAAATTTTGTTATATAACATAAAATTGTATAACAATAATGGCAAAATCGTCGATATTAAATTTTGATACAGAGCGGTTGGGGAAACATAAACATAACAGTGAACTTTCAGATTGTCATTATCTTATCGTTGGAAGAACTGGATCGGGGAAAACAACTTGTTTATGAATTTACTTGTCGAAGATAATTTTAACTACGACCGCGTTTATATTTACACGATTAACCCACAGCAAGATAAATACGAGCTACTTAACAATTATAATAACAAACTTCGTGATGATCTTAAGGCTGGCGAAGATTTTTTTATTATCAAACAACCAGAAGAACTCGTTCCAGTTAATCAACTTGATTCGTCCGAACATAAGATAGTTGTTTTTGATGATATTCCGCTAAACAGTGAAGAAATGAATAAAATAAGATCATATTTTTCACTGTCGCGAAATAAGAAATGTAATTCTATTTATCTCGCCCAAGGTTTTATAATGTTGACAGATTTATTAGGCGAAATACTGGTTGTTTTATATTATTTCCAGGGCTTGACAATGTTGACGTTAGAAATATCGCGAACGAGCAATGTGGTGATGTAACAAAAGATAAATTTATTGAATTATGTCATAAAGCAAGGGCAAATAAATATGACTTTTTTTGTTTGATAAATTAACAAATGATACGAGTAAAATGTTTCGCTGTTGTATTGAAAAATACCTACAGTAATTTTTATACAAAATAGTATATAATTAATGGAAAGACAAGCAAAGTACAGAAAACATATAGAAAATCTAAAAAAAACTTGCGCAGTCTCAAGCAAAATTTAAGCAGCAAGTACAGCAGGCACGACGTGGCCAAGTGGTTGCAGCAGAAACAACAGCCGCCGCTCTTAAACCAATTACTGAAGCTTTACTTGAAAAACAACCTGAAACTAAACCATTATCAGAAGAAGAACTTAAAAAATTACAAGAAAAAGGTTTACTCGGACTATTTAAAGAACAACAAGAAGCAGCTGCTGGAAGAATTATTGAGAGATCTGAAGAAGAAAAAAGATTAGCTGAGGCACTTGTAGCAAATATCGCTGATCCGGTTGCAAGACAAGCTGCACTAGATCGGCTAATTAATAATCCACTAGAATTTGAACAAAGACTGGCAGGTTTAACCACATAGGAGATTAAAAATATTCTAAAAAATTTATCAGAAAAATTAGAGGATATTGAAAAGGAGCAAGAAAGAGTAGGAGAGTTGACGGTAAGGTTTATGGAAGTTGGAGATCAAAGACGATGGTATATAAAACAAGCAAATAATGAGATAAAAGATCATGAATATGATAAATTTTTAGAAGATAATAATATAAAAGATCTTGATAATATAAGTAAATGGAGTAATGAAGAATTTGAGAAATTTACTAATAATTTAACTTTAATAATGAACGACGGTGTTACTGCTAAAAATGAGTTAAACACAGCCATAGGAGATAAAAATATGCTTCCACATTATGATAGAATGAGATATGGTGTTATTGCTTTACTCATTGGAAAAACAGCACAAGCCAGTAGAGCAAAAGGTTTTGGTAGGAGGTGGGAATTTAGAAGAAAATGTTTTAAACTTGATGAAGGTCCTGTAAAACAATATAGAGAAAAAAAACAACAGGAACTGGAGTTAGAATATTTTCATCAGTTACTGAAATGATAGGCAGATTAATGCTATCGATTTCATCAAAAGAAGCTGGAAATGTTGGTGCTGAATTTGACAATGAAATTATTGACATACTTGATAATTTGAGATCGGGAAATTTATTAACATCTGACGAATACGAAACTTTACACCTTGATTTGATACAAATCAAGGCGATTTAATCGCGGCGATTTAATTTTATAAAAAGTATATTAATAAATGTCAGCAACATTATTACTAGATTCTAGCCAATCTGATAAAGATAGCGCAAATTTTTATGTAAAGTATATTCCGCCAATAGAACTAGATCGTGAAAAACAATATGAAATTGGACTAATTTCCTGCACTTGTTGGCATGCTATGGCTAATGTAAAAACTGGAGTAAATGATGAATTTACATTTACTGTTCCTATAAGCACTTCACCATTTGTCACGTGGAAAAAAATTAAAATTCCACAAGGAGCTTATAATGTCACTGATCTAAATAAAATAATAAAAGAACTTATAACAAAAAAATAAAGGTATAGCTGATAATTTTGAGCTTACACCAAATTATAATACGTTACGGGCAAGAATGAAATTAAAAGATATAACAATTAGTCTTGTATCGCAAACAAGTATCGCACCACTAATAGGATTTTATAATTATATATATTCTGCTCTTAATCGTGATAATCCCGAAACGTATGACGGCCAACTGCCAGTAAATATAACTGATGTAAACGCAATATTAGTAAATTGCTCTATTGCATCTGGATCTTATTCAGACTTAGGTAGTAAAGGACAAACAATATACAGTTTTCAACCAGAAGTTCCACCAGGATCTCTTATGCAAATTAATCCACGTCAAGTTATTTATTATCCGTTAAACGTTGAAAATCAAATAACAGAAGTAAATATGCAGTTGACAGATCAGTCTGGAAGACAGTTAGATCTTAATAATGAAGCTGTTACTTATTATTTACACTTACGAGAACAATAGTAAACATATTTTCTAAGAAAATCTAAAAGATTTTTAGGAATGCAAAAGATTTGGAAGTAAAATTATGCAACCTCAGATATAATGAAACAGAGAAAAAAAGTTTATCGAAGAAAAATAGTAGGAGGATTTTTGGGAAATATATTTGCTAAAATTATAGAAAATGTTCCAGGAATAGCTCATAACGTTGCACCAATTGCACTTGACGCTTCAAAAGCTTTTGCAACTGGAGCTGCATCTGCTGCTGGAACTGCTGTGGGACAAAAAATATCTGATAAAATAAAAAAACCGACAATCAAACAAGCGATTTCAGAAATCGCACCAACAAAAGAAACTCAACGCGCAATGATAACAACAACAAAAAAACTTTTATCGCCACGATGAGAACAAATTATGCAAAAATTAATATCTAAAGTAACAACACCGAAATAATTTTGTATAACCTAATAAATAAAAAAATGTCTGTAAAAAATTATCTCGATTTAGCAGAAATATATGACACAGACGACACAGTAACAGAATTTGAATATGTTGAATATCTCGATGAAAATTCTAACGAACCTAATAAGGCTGGCCACAGAACATTTTAATACTCGAGACGAGGATGTATTTCTGCTTCCTCATAAAGCAATGTTGGAAGTTCGTGGTCAGATGATGACAGTAGCTGTTCCACCTGACGAAATTGATGCTGGAACAGAAGTAGCTCTTATAAATGATGGTTGGTGTTTATTTAAAGATGCTCAATATCAGCTTTCCAATCAAACTGTCGAAGATATTTCAAATCACTTACAAGTTGCAAGTACAATCTTAAATATTATTTCGCTTTCTGACGATTACTCCAGATCGACTGCAACTAATATCATGTGGTTTAAAGATACTGGAATTGGTACAGCAGGATCTGGAGAATTTATTTTAATAAGCGCATTAGCTGCTGGAGCTAATGCCGCTGCAGATGTTGTAATTGTAAGAAATTTTCTTAATGCTAATGCTGCCAATTTTGGTATAGTCCCACCAGCTGCAGCTGCTGATGAAAACGCTACAAGAGTCTCACTTACTGCAGTTTGTAATAATCTTGGTATAGCCGCATCAGGAGCAGCTGCTGACGGTACTGCAATGTTAGGTTTGATTAATAATCTAGTTAATAACGCAATAGTTATTGTAAAAAATGTACGTTACAATGAGGGTTATGTTAAGAGAAAGGCACTTGCAGCAGAATCACGTCAAATTACAATGATGCTGCCACTAAGTACAATATTTTGCTTTTGTCGCGATTACAATAAAGTATTTCGTGGAGTTAGACATACGCTTAATTTAGATCGATCAGATCAAAACGACTGCCTGTTTAGGTCAGGTGGGGCTGATGCACAATTTGTCATAAACAAACTTGCACTATGGATGCCAAGAATAACTCCGTCTATCACTAAAATGGCGGAATTAAATGATATGCTGGAAAAACACACAAACAGAATTTATTTTCAGCAACATAAATATATCAAACAGCAGTTCCGAATACCACAGAGTTACAACAACATCAAGTGAACAAAAACCACGGCAATTATTTGTTGTATTTCAGAGACAAGCGCGGCGTAATAACCAACAACAAAATAATGGAATATTTGATAGCGCTAATGTTAGACGAATATATGCTAGAATAAATTCAAAACAATATCCAGAACGAGCGATAGAATGCAATTTTGCAGATGATGAGAATAAAAACATTACTAGACCGTATATGTATTTACTCGACTCAATGCAAAAATATCAAGATGCTGGAGATGGATCTCAGATATCAGTAGAGGAATTTCGTACACTTTATCCAATATTTTATTTTGATGTTAGTAAACATAGCGAGCGAGCTGTAGACAGCACAGCTGATATTGAAATTACATGGACACTAGGAGCACTTCCAGCTGTACCATTTTATGTATATGCGTTAGTAATAAGCGATAGATTTGTTACAATTGACTCTGTTGGTGGTAAAATGCCAGTACAAGTTTGAAAAACTTTAAGCTTAATCTGTAACTTTAATAATAAGAGGACAAAATATATTGTAAAGGAAATATATTTAACTGATGGTCAAGTTAAAAAATTAGCAGCTGCTGTTGCAAAACAGAGGCGGGTTTCATTAAAGGTCAACCCTAACACCAAAGCAGGTACTTTAACAAAATTAATGTTAACCAAAAAACAAGTAAATAAATACGAGCGCAAAAAACCTTTTGTTTTAAATTTAAGTCCTGCACAAATAACTGCAATGGCAAACGACATCGTCGTTAAAGGTGGTTTCTTCGGTCCGGCACTATCTGTAATGGCCAGAACGTTAATACCTAAAATTTTGCCAGTGTTATGTACATTAGGATTAGCAGCAGCGTCTGGAGCAGTATCTGGCGCAACGAAAAAGGCAGTTGAAGGTCATGGAATCGTTCTTGGTGGTATTGTTGGGAGTGGTATAAAGAAAATTTTCGTATGAATGTAGATGGTAATAATTTTATGTGACTGATAAATATAATGCCTAAACGAAAAACAGCAAAAAGAAAGACGACGAAGAAAAAGACACGACAGAGGCGAAAAGGTGGATTTATTCCAATAGCCCCGTTACTAGCAGGATTGGCGGGAAGTCTATTGCCAAATCTGTTAGGAGTTGGACGAGGACTAATGTTGCCAGGAACAGGGAGATGAAGTCTGCGTTAAGTAATTTTGATATACTTGACAAACTAAAAAAAGTAAAACATTTTAGTGGAGTTTATTCTAAAGATGAACTTACGGCGATTCCAATGACGCCAGGTTCGTGCGTTATAAATATACAAGAGTTTAATGACGGATCTGGCACACATTGGGTAGCTGTTTTTGATAACAATTATTTTGACTAGTTCGGAATTCCACCAAGTGAAGCAGTAAAAAAAGATATGAGTAAAATTCAAAATACGAAGTCTCTAAGGACGAAGTCTCTTACGAAAATAATAAATTATTCGTCTAATCAAATTCAACCAATTGGAACTTCCGCTTGTGGATATTATTGCGTAATGTTCATTAAACAGATGACTGAAAATCCAGATTTTTTAAAGTTTATTTTGCAATTTGACAAACAACCTTCTCACGCTAATGATGAGATTGCATTAAAGTTTATCTAAACTCACTGATATACAATGTCAACATATTGTCTTAAGTGTAAAACTAAAACAGAAAATAAAGACGAAAAAACAGAAAAAACAAAAAATAATAGAATAATGCTGAAAAGTATTTGTGCAATCTGTGGAAAAAGAAAAAGTATGTTTTTGCCAGCAACAAAGTTGTCCGGAGCAGGTTATCCAGAAATTATTTTAGTAGACGACTGAAAAATTTGTCAGTTATAAAATAAATAATGACATGCGAGTGCGATTGTGATAGAGATTTATGCCTCGAGCAAAATAAAATTGTTACATATTGTCAGAAATGTAAAAACAGAGAAATAATTGGAACAGATATAGATATACATAAATTTATTGGAAAATTGCCGAAACCAAAAGGCGGTTGAACATTGCCAGGCCATAAATATACTGGACCTTATAATCCTCTTGATAAACAACTTGACGAAAACGATAATCCGCTGCCAGGACAAGAGCCTTACAATCAAGTTGATGCAATAGCAATGCGCCATGATATCTACTACAGAGATATTGAACTTCCAGACAGCGAACAAAATAAACATAGCGATAAAGTAATGTTAGACGAACTTCGTGACATGAAACCTGTAAATATGCGAGAACGTGTTGACCGAAGACTGGTCCAGGGTTTTATTGGAGCAAAATATAAATTAGGTCTCGGACAAGAATTATATAATGATCTTGCCTTAGAGCTACACAGACCTAAAAAAAAAAAAGTTTCCGCGACGTAAAGTTGTCGCAAATGCCGTTGATGATATCTGGGCGATAGATTTAGTTGATATCTCAAATCTAGCTCAGTTTAACGTTGGCGCTGATGGCGCTCCAAAGAGATATCTGTTTAATGTTGTAGATGTTTTTAGCAAATACGCGTTTAGTATACCAGTTTCGGATAAAACAGGGACATCGATGACTGACGCGCTAAAACAAATTATTGTTAACACAGAAAGAAAACCACATAGAATCTGGACTGATCATGGAGCAGAATTTTTTAATAAAAAATTTGAACAGTTTTTAGAGCAAAATAACATTAAAAAAATGTCACAGGAAATGAGGGAAAAGCGTCATCGTCGAGCGATTTAATCGCACGCTCAACTAAAAATCCACAAGTATTTGACAGCTAAAAATACAAATAAATATATTGACAATTTACAGAAAATTGTTGACGAGTATAATAACACGAAACACAGACCCATTTCGCTAGGCAAAAGGAAAATGTCGACAAACGACGCGATTGCAAATCCAATATTAGCAAACGAAAATATGTACCGCAGACATAAATTTAAAGTTGGTGATAAAGTTAGAATTTCTTTGACGAAAAAAAACATTTGAAAAAGGATATACTTATAATTGGAGCGAAGAAGTATTTGTTGTTGATAAAGTACTTTTAACAATACCAGTTACATACTCGTTGAAAGATTTATTAGGTGTGCCTATAACTGGCAGTTTTTACGAGCAAGAACTTCAGAAAACAGAACAAGATATATTTGTTATTGAAAAAGTTATTAAAAAGCGCGGCAACAAAAGATTAGTCAAATGGCGTGGATATGGTGATAGATTTAATAGCTGGGTACCAACTCGGTCGATTTCATCGACTGAATAATATTATTATAAATGTCTTCGTATTTTATTAATACTGATTTACATTTTACTGGTTTACACAAAGAAATTAAATGTAATTTTCTTGCATCATCGACTGGCATTAAATTAAATATTTTAACAAAAATAAAATCGTATTTTATATTTCTTTGTTGTCCAGTTATTTTTACGTTTAAAAAGGGTTTTATAAGTTGCCAAAATATTTGACGCTCGGCAACAGTAAAATTAAATTTTATTATCTTTTTAGCAATATGGTATTTAACATCATATCGTCCAGTTGTTGGTCTGCTCAAATATTTTTTACTAACAACAACATCATCATCTTTATCGTCGTAGTTATGTGAAATATGTTTTTCAGTATAACCAGCGAATCTATCATTAGTAATATTTTCTAATGTAAAATTTGAAACTGAAACAAAATCTCCCGAATATAGTTTAGCCAGTCTCTCAGTTAAGTTCATTATTATAATAATCTTTTGTCTAATTAATAAATAATAAGATGTTCGGAGAAATAAAATATCATCAAAGGGTTAATATATTAAATCACAAAGAATTAGCTGAGGCATTTCGAAATTGTTTTTTTTTTAAACAGTTTTTATTTTGTTGATGTTATGATAACATTAGGCGAATCTGACAAATTTTTATTAACAGCAGCAGATAAAATAAAACTCGATACAAATAAAATGATGACGTTACAATTTAATCGCGACGATGTCATGGAATTTAGTCATAAATGTCTTACTCGAAATGATCTAGAAAATATCATTAGTTATCGTATTTAAAACTAAATCTATCAAATGTCAACATTGACGTTGCTGATTTTATTACATTATCAGCTACAAATTTTACTGCATTTGAATGAATTTTATGATATTTTCCAGCAGCTGTTATTGATTTAAATTTCATTTCTGCTCCAGTTTCTAGATTTATTGAAATAACTGATCTTTTTAGATTTTTAAAATTATTGCCACCACCAATTCCTCTTCTAGTATTTTCTTTTGATGTAACTAGATCTAAATTTTCCAAACGATTATCTGTTTTAATACCATTTTTATGATCAACAACTAAACTATTAGGTATTAGTCCGTTAAAAGTTTCAAACACAAAACGATGAGATTGATAATAAACAAAATTAGTTTTTGTTCCACGTACATTAACACCAAGATATTCACTGTTCTGCAAATTTCCAACAACTTTTTTTGTTATTATATGTCTAATATTTCCCTTATCATTTGCTCGTATAAATCAAATACTGCATGATGTTGAAATTTATTTTGTAATTTTAAATTTTCAATGTTATCATCAGCAACTGCGACATTTACTCGATAAACTCGTTGTCCTTCTGGAATATCTTTGCGAAACAAAGTATAAATAAAATCTTTTCTAAACATTTCAATTCTTTCTGTATCATCGCCTTTTACTGAAATTAATAAACCAGCTGGTGTTGATGATATGCCAACAGATTTTTTAGATTCTATATTAATAACAGAACCTAATGCATTTGCAGCATGTAAGTTGTACATTGGGTGTACATGATAAAATTCTTGCTCTTCCCTCCGTCATATCGATATATCTCAAAATTTCTGTCATTATACTATAGGGTTTTTCATATCTCTAATTAGGAATCTTAAAAAATTCAATTAAATATTAAAATATTACTATATATAATGTTAAAAGTGCGAGATATTGCTAAAAAGAACATTATCAGATCAGAAAAATTTGCTTCAGCATTTTCTGGTTACGATAACAGTTACAAACTTGATCAAAAAATTTTAGCAAATTTTAGCTCCACAAATTTATTTCATCTTTTACAACCTGTTATATTAGAAGAACTTGCGGCTCATAAAAGTATCAAACTTATAGTCCAATATCATACGATTTTATCAAAGTTACACGCAGTTGAAGATACACTTGATGTAATTTTTGAAAGAAAACGTTTTGACAGCGAAATTTCAGAACCATATTTAACAGCAAAATAGAGACAAATATTAACTGGAACAAACATTGCCATGGTCGCCGATGAAATACATCAAGAAATAAACAAAAAATTAGAAGAATTTACTTCGTCAGGATCAGGTTGGAAATTTGAAATGATAAAAGAAGTTTTATTTCACACAGCAAAATATAACGTACTTCGCGGTAGTTTGCACGTCGATCTCCCTCAAAAAATTAAAAACAAAAAATGCTGTATTAATGTCAAAAACAATGATGACAAATGTTTTCAATGGTCTATACTTTCTGCAAAACATCCTCAGTGTGATCACCCCGGCAGAGTTGAAAAGTATTTGCCATAGAAAGACGAACTAAATTTTTTAGGAATAACTTTTCCAGTAGCAGCAAATCATATACCAAAGTTTGTAAAACAAAACAGTATCTCAGTAAATGTTTTCGAACTAGATGAGCGAGAAAACGTTTACCCGAGATATATCTCAGAAAATGCTACACAAAATACAATAGATTTATTATTTTATTGGGGACATTATTGCTGGATAAAAAACTTTAACGGCCTAGTTGGCAGACAGTACAGTAGAAATAAAAATAAAAAATATTTCTGCTACCGTTGTTTACAAGGTTTTTCTAGCGATGAAAGACTGCAGGAGGATCTCAAATACTGTGTCAATGTTCAAAGAATAAGTATGCCTAGCGAAAAAGAAAAAATATTAAAATTTAAAAATTATAATCATAAACTAAATATTCCTTTTGTTATTTACGCTGATTTCGCGTGTCTACTCGTTCCTGTGGTTGGAGCAGAAAATAATCCGAATAAATCAAGTACTAGAAAAATACAACAGCATATTCCTTGCGGAGTAGCTTATAAAGTAGTTTGTTGAGCTAACGATAAATTTTCAACTCCGATAAAGTTATATAGAGGTGAAAATCCTGCCGTATGGCTATTAAAAAAATTTAATAGACGAAGTTAATAAAATTTCTAGCAGATTATTTAAAACAGCTCCGATGAAAATAACGTCTAAACAACAACTCGATTTCGATGAGGCAGTTAATTGTCATATTTGCGAAAAGTTACTGGTAGACTCCAACGGAGCCTGTGATAAGGTGCGAGATCATTGTCATTTGACCGGCCAATATCGTGGAGCAGCTCATAACAGTTGTAATTTAAAATTTCATGCTCCAGATTTTATTCCTGTAGTTTTACATAACTTTCGTGGCTATGACAGTCATATCATTGTAGATGCTTTTGGTGATGAAAATATTAAAGCTAAACTAAAATTAAATAACGTAATAAAATGTATTCCAAACAATTTTGAAAAGTATATGTCGGTGACACTCGGTAAATTACGTTTTATTGACAGTCTGCAATTTATGGCAGCATCATTAGATGAGCTTGTTAAAGGTTGTAGCAATTTCGCTAACCTGAAAGTTGCTTTGGCGAAAACTATATCAATTTGACAAAAAATGGTATCTTTCCGTACGAGTATCTCGACGACTGGAGCAGATTTAATGAAACTTCTCTTCCCGATAAAGATAAATTTTACTCGCAACTCAAAAACTAAAATATAACAGACGACGAATACAAATATGCACAAGATATTTGGAATAAATTTAGTTGTAAAACATTTGGTGATTATCACGATTTATATTTGAAAACAGATGTATTATTGCTAGAAGATGTTTTTGAGAGTTTTCGTCAAGGAAGCTACAGCAATTATGGACTAGACCCCTGTTGGTATTATTCCTCACCAGGATTGTCTTGGGACGCTCTACTAAAAACAAGCAAAATAGAATTAGATCTCCTGACAGATGTTAATATTTTTAACTTTATTGAAAAAGGTATCAGAGGCGGAATTAGCGTTATAACAAAAAAATATGCAGTAGTTAATAACAAATATCTGAAAAATTATGATAAATATCTCCCGTCGAATTAGATCATTTATCTTGGCGCTAATAATTTGTATGATTATGCGATGTCGGAACCAATGCCGCATAGTGGATTTCATTGGATAACTCCAGATCAATTTTTTAAAGAAACTGAAAAAGATTTACCTAGAAAAATTGATCATGATTTTTCCGATCTTTCATATTTTGTTGAAGTTGAACTAGATTATCCTAGTTCGTTACACGATTTACATAACGATTATCCGTTTTGCGCAGAGTCAATGATGATTAATTATAGTTATTATCGCCTGAACAACGAGCAACGACAACAGCAAAAAATTCGATTGTTAATATGTTAGTTCCAAATTTGCTAAATAAAAGAAATTACATTATGCATTACAAAAATTTAAAACAAGCAGTAGATGCTGGACTAATTCTGAGAAAGGTCCATCGCGTGCTAAAGTTTAATCAGTCGAAGTGGATGGCAAATTACATTGACTTAAATACAAAACGTCGTGCTGTGGCTAAAACCGAATTTGAGAAAAACTTTTTCAAGTTAATGAACAACTCGGTGTTTGAAAAGACGATGGAAAATATTAGAAAAAGAGTCTCGATAGAAATTGTTAATGATATAAATCCCAGAAATAAATTAGTTAACTATGATGGTTTTGTTAGTATGAAAATATTTAATGAAAATCTTTTTGCAATACAACGACGAAAGACAAATTTAAAGTTAAATAAACCGATTTATGTTGGTGGAGCTGGACTTGATATATCAAAGTGGCTGATGTATGATTTTCACTATAATTTTACCAAAAAGCAGTGGCCAGATTCAGAGTTGCTATTTACTGATACAGATTCGCTAGTTTATAATATAAAATGTGAAGATGTCTATCAGGATATTTACAATAATAAAAATCTGTTCGATTTATCCGATTATCCAGCATGTAGTGGATTTCAAGATAATTCGAATAAAAAATTATTGGAAAAATGAAAGATGAATTTATGTTTCTCCCAGTTAGGGAATTTGTCAAACTAAGGAGCAAAATGTATGCTGTCATATCAGATGACAATAAACATACAAAAAAAGCAAAAGGTATTCCTCAAGGATATGTGAAAAAGATGATGAATTTTGACGATTTTGAAGCAGCGCTAAACAATAGTGTCAGTTTTGTCAAAACAAATGTTATCAGAACAAATCATCATAAACTTGAAACTGATACGATCATAAAACGGGGACTAAGTAATTTTGATGATAAAAGATATTGCAGGGACGGAATTAATACACTAGCGCTTGGACATTATGCAAGTAATTTTGTCTAAACATCAGAAATAATGTTTGAAAATTTAACATTAGTCGATGGAGTTAATAGCAAAATAAAAAAAATAATGGTTAATAACCAGCAATTATCATTTGAATTTAACGATGAAATTTCAGGTATTTGTTTTAGTAAATTTGATAGAATCAAACTCTCCCTTATCAGATCAGACGATAGCAAATATTTTAATTATCTCGAAAGTTTGCGAGACGAGCTTGCACTAAAATATGACAATTTTCATAATCCGATCAGTCAACAACAGTATACAAAAATCAACATAGATCTAGATAGGTTGAAGGTTTTTGCAAAAGGTAGTAAGTATCTTCTCAGTAAGATAGCAATGAAAGAACTATTTGAATGTCTTCGTAAAGTATCTGGTAGAATTAAATTTTATTTATATAATCATGATAGTACATTGTACTTGATAGCAAAGGTTGAAATATTGTGTGTTGGTCAATAAATATAACTCTGTATACCATATCTGTTTTTAAAAGGGAGATAATACTGTTCCAGCTAAGTTTAAAATCTTTTGCAGTTATCGAATATAGCATATATTGTTTCGTATTTTTTTTTGGCTAACGAAATGTATCTAAAATCTGATGGTAATTTTAAGACCTACAAATCCTGGTAGCAGTTCTGTATTTGCCAAATATTAAGGCGGTGAAGTCTTAGTGAGAGAGTTCAGTTCTGTATTATGACTAGCAATTTCCTCTTGCACAGATAACATAGTAATTGTAGATTCTCGCTTATAAGTTAAGTCCAACTGCACAGACTCAAATATGTTGTCGTATAATGCACCAGAAGATCTTGGTCTGCGCAGTTTTGCTAAAAGTAATCAGTAAAACAAACAAGATAAACTCTGATCTGCAGGCGCATAATGCTATGGCAGATCTTTATCTTTTTGTCTGCAGTTTAGCCTCGACTTGTAAGCGAGTATATATGCTATGTCATTTACCTAAAAACCCATTATTGATTATTTCTCTGCAGTAATGTATATATATACAGCGCTTGTAGTCATTCAGCCAACTTACTGATTAGTATCCTTGGCAACGGTCGATCTGCATAGGGTGAGCTGTCAAAGATAATTGTGTGGTCGCAATTCAGGCAACATTAGGATTTCGTTTTTATCTGTACAATATAAAATCAAAAATCATGTTTTTTCTCGATTTATTTATAATAATGTTTCAGAATCAGATCTTTATCTTTTTGTCTGCAGTTTAGCCTCGACTTGTAAGCGAGTGTCATTTAAGTAATGTATATATAACGTCTGTGTATTTCATTCAGCCCACTCGTTAATAATCCTTGGAAACGGTCGATCTTATTCAGACTATGTTTAGCCAACATTAGGATTTTCTGTACAATATAAAATCAAAAATCATGTATTTTCCGATTTATTTACAATAATGTTTTCAGAATCAAAAAATATAATACAAAATTTCGTGTTTTCAAAATCAAAAAATGTAATGCTGTTCGGTAACTATATAATAATTTTTTAGACATGTACTTATAACTGAATTTCATAGCTCAGTGTTAAGAATGCTGGATTCTTATACTGACGCCCTGAGTTAAGTTCCCGTCACGGACGAAATCGTCGGTTAGGGTTCTGGACTACCCCTCGCCATTTTTAAAAAATTGGGGGGTTCGGAGAATTTCCTCGAAATCCAACAAACAAAATACACTCTCCCACCATGTAAACACGTGGTGGGTGCACTTTTGCACTCCCGGGTGTTGCCATAGTGGGAGAGTGTACGAAATTTTTGGACGTAGATAAGGCTCCCCCGCTAGGATAAGTTTATGTTGTGTGTTTGTGTCATCTGTTCCGTCCAAAAAATAAACAGCAGGGTGACGTGAGCTCGTGACCTTGTGACCTCACTAAAGGGGTACCCCACACAAGGGCCATTCCGAAAAAACATCGCTAGACTAAAATAAACCTCATTAGGTGCCTGGTCACAATAAAGGCCTTGGAATAGACAGCCCTCTGAGTTCCCAAAGTTTCGTTTCGGATATTTAGGAATTCGCTGGGGGTAATGTCTTAACAAAAATGAAGAGTCCCGTTGGCCACAAAAAAAGGCCTACATAAAATAGACTGCCCTCTGAGTTTCTAAAGTTTCGTCTCATATATTTAGAAATTCGCCGGGGGGTATGTCTAAAAGAGACTCTTAGAACCTCATTAGGCTTATCTAACAGACCTTGTGGAATGGTAGACCGAACGTCATCCTGCTGTTTATTTTTTATCTTTTAGTTTAGAAATATCATTATCAAATAAAATATCAACCATATTGTCAATAAATGTCATCACATCATCTGCCCAACCTACTATTCTCATATCATTTTCAGTCGCGAATAACCATATTGATCCATATTTTGGTGAGATATGATATCCAACTTTTTTAATACAATCGCTTATTATTTTAGTTTTTATACCAGTATAGCTTGAGACTAATTTGATTGAATTAAATCTCTTACAAAATTTGTTTGTCAGATCGAACCCAACATGTCGGATTGAATGACAGAATGACATTATATAATATTTCATTTGTTTAATATGAAATTTTGTCTAAACTATAAAAATAATAACATTACTTTTTTTAGCTAATAAGTATAGGGGCTGTAATAGTAGTAGATGTAGTTGAGTTGTTCCTAGCCCAGAGATCCCCTACCCTGGACAATATTTTGTCAGAAATATGAAAGTCATCATTTTAAGCTAAAAAACGATGCTGACAAAATTTTTTACGTATAACGTTTTGGGGGGTAGGGGGTCTCTGGGATTAGGAACCTCAAACTACATCTACTACTTCTGCTCTCTCCCTCTTCTTTTAATTTTGTGTTTCATTTAAGGACAGGACGTTTGGAATTAGGTTTAAATTAATAAGTTATAATTTCTGTACTTCAGAAAATTTTAATTACTATTATAATTACTCACTTTTTAGCACAAAAAAACTGAGTAAATAACATTAAAATTTGCTAGAACGTCAATTGCTTTCGGATTATTTGCTTATTAGATCTCTACCGATAACGACAACCTTGCAATTCTGGATCAAAGGAACCAGTAGCTGTCCTTGAAAATCTTGTTCAGGTAAAAAGAGACTGTCAGTTCATTACAAACAAGACTTAGGTAAACAGGCCTCACGTTGTTTTGGCCAGAGAAAGTACTTTGCATGACCATGTATGAACATAAACGTCATATCCTTTATTGTGATAGAGTTTGCAGTACGAACAAAACGTCATATATTTTATTGTGATAGAGTTCGCAGTATTTATCTACTGCAGCTGACAGGACTCTGTACCAACCAAACACGAATATTAATGTAAACTTCTGGTTCTCGCCATGTGCATTCAACGACGTTGTCATCTCTCGCAGAATAAAATCACCATTTATCCAGTTACTAATCTTCAGAAGTGCCTCTGTGTTATTCATCATGAGAAACCCTCAAATGGAATGTCTTAACTTTATTTTTAAAAATCCAACTTAATACTGAATGTAATGAATGAGATATCGGTCGTGAATACAACGAAGGTATTGTAATGAGGAGAACAGTAGCCATTAAACAGTCAGTGCAAACGTCTAAAATATTTTAACGTCCTTTTCAATTGAATCACGTCACTCTCAATAAGACCACGTAATAACATTATAATAATACACAAAAAATAGATGATTTACGTGCTCAGATATCACGTGTTGTTCTGTACTCGTTGACAATATCTTAAATAGTTATGAAAATGACCACATAGAGTTTGAAAACAAATCCTTACCGTTACTCTGAGTCAGCAATTCAAGAAGGAAGTTAACAAGGACAGCCCAAACAAGCCATTAAGAAAATCAATAGAAACACCCATCATTTTCATTGTATTTTATTTAACTCACCCTCAGCAAGAAATTTTTTTTTTTATAACCATAGCTATTTTTGGAACTAAAGCTAGCAATCGATGCAGACATACGGAAGCATGATCGGGTTAACTGTAATTTTTATTGTGCAATATATACGCAATTTCTGCTGATCTTTCCAATTTGTGTTGTATTAAGGAATATAATTGTATACACATTAATGTACCTTTCACAATATAACAGTATACACATTAATACACGTTACGCAATATAACAGTATGCACGTTAATACACAATACAACAGTATACATATTAATACGCGATACACAATATAATAGCTTACACATTAGTACACAATACACAATATAACAGTATACACATAAATACACAATACACTGCAGTAGTATACACATTAGTACACAATGCAGAATATAACAGTATAGAAATTACATTTGAAAGCAGAGAAGTATTTCAATGTATACGCAGAATCATTTGTGTCATCATTCGTCTGTGAGTAATCATTCCTTTTCAATCATCATTCTTGTGTGAGTCATCGTTTCTTTTTAATCATCATTCTTGAGTGAATCATCGTTTCTTTTTAATCATCATTGTTGTGTGAGTCATCATACCTTTATAATAATCATTCTTGTGTGAGTCATCATACCTTTAATCATCATTCTTGTGTGAGTCATGATTCCTTTTTAATCATCATTCTTTTGTGAGTCATCAATAATTAAATGACTATGCATGATGAAGACAACACCAATTTGCTGCAGTTGGAGAACAAAATTAGATTTGATGTCGACATATTTATTGTTTCTTTGATACAACATAAATTTCGAAAGATCAGCATAGACTGCGTCAACTCCAACCCAAAGAGAAACACGATGTCCTGCGAAGGAAACCCTTTATCAATCACCTGATCAGGTTTTATTCCAGCGTTCGACAAGTCTTCGGTAGCTTTGGGTAACATTTCCGAAATCTTTGAAAGTTTGTTTATCAACATCTTGCATTTCATCTACTCGTCAATTAATGGGAACGCCGTAAATAATTCATCCTCGTCATTTAATGGGAACGCCGTAAATAATTCATCCTCGTTCATTAATGGGAACGCCGTAAATAATTCATCCTCGTCATTTAATGGGAACGCCGTAAATAATTCATCCTCGTTCATTAATGGGAACGCCGTAAATAATTCATCCTCGTTAATTAATGGGAACGCCGTAAATAATTCATCCTCGTCAATTATTGGGAACGCCGTAAATGATTCATCCTCGTCAGCAATTATATTGCCATCATGTGTTTTTTTAAATTTTCTTTCATTGGTTCAAAACAACGGCTTTACCGCCTTTAATGACTTTCTAATGTTCATAGAGCTGATGCATTTTGGTGGGAATGCATTACTGTTTCAAATTTTATTTTGTTGTTGTATAAATTGTATTTCCGATGTGAGGGTGATACAAACTTTATTTTATCCGGAAAGGTGAACAAAATGGCAAGCGTCTTGTTATCATGGATTGTTTTGTTTTTTTGTGAGTGATAGAGTTCTTAATGCATTAATCTGTTTTTCAGTCTTTGGAGCTTAAGTTTGGCATATTTTCTTTTCTGGTTTTGGATGCAACTTGTTTACAACGAAGCAAGACGCCACATTCTCCACAAACTCAGATTGATTGTTTTTTCGACATTATGTTTGAAACAAAAAAAATCCAATCACAGTATATACATATTTGTGCACATTAGGAATACACTTATCAAGAGTAAGTTAAAAGTGTTTTCTTATTTTAAACACTTCTTATTGAAATAATTTAATGCAAATATGACTTGTTTGACTTCACACCACCATACGAACTGATGACAGGCAAATGTGACTTGTTTGACTTCACACTACCATACGAACTGATGACAGGTAAATATGACTTGTTTGACTTCACACCGCCATACGAATTGATGACCGACGAAATATAAATGAAATAACATCGTTATAGCTCAGAATAAGTGCCCGAAATCAATTTTAAAAAGTGGTCCCAACATAACAGCTTTAAAAGTTGTACCTGACATCCTTTTTTGTTTGTACTAAAATAAGAATAAAAACAAATTTTGTTGGTGATTTATTTATACAAAATTCGTAATACTTGCACGTTACGATACCCAAACAAAAATAAATAATTAGTCGATAATATGTTGTCTTTGGTACACACTAGCATGTGCCTGCAAAGGTTAAAGGTTTGTTTAATATAGAATTTAAAGCACAACGTTCCCGCTGTCGAAGAAAAAATCCATCAATGAGTCGTGAAATCCCCGAATGCATCACTTCGATGACGTAGGTAGTAGGAGTGCTTTTAAAGTCGGTAGTGTAAAAAACATTCATTCTGAATTTTAGGACCATGGGCGCCTGCGGGAATTTTTCTGAGAGGGGGTGGGGAGAGGGAGGCGAAACTAAGATGAAAAAGGCGAAATGCTTAAGCCCCCTCCCCCTGCCCGTTGCAGACTCCGATGTGTATGATTAACATACCCGAATGAATATTCGAATAGTGTCCGAGATTTTTTTAAAAATAAATTACTCATTTTTCACCCGAGTTACAGCTACTTAACATTTAACATAACGATATCAGTCCTTTTCTTTGAAGAGTGTTTCACTTCAATATGTCTAAAATCCCTGACATGATTCGATAAGTCCTATATAGGTCTATATAATCGGACAGGATCTCGATAAGTCCTATATAGGTCTATATAATCGGATAGGATTCGATAAGTCCTATATGGGTCTATATAATCGGTCATGATTTGATAAGTCCTATATAGGTATATATAATCGGACAGGATTCGATAAGCCCTATATAGGTCCATATAATTGGACAGGATTCGATGAACCCTATTTAGGTCTATATAATCGGACAGGATTCACTAATTCCTCTTTAGGTCTATATAATCGGACAGGATTCACTAATTCCTCTTTAGGTCTATATAATCGGACAGGATTCGATAAGTCCTATATAGGTCTATATAATTGGACAGGATTCACTAACTCCTCTATAAGTATATACTGGAGAGGGTTCAATAACTCCTGTATAGGTCTATATAATCGGACAGGATTCGATAAGTCCTATATAGGTCTATATAATCGGACAGGATTTAATAACTCCCATATATGTCTATATACTGGACAGGATTCATTAACCCCTATATAGGTCTAAATAATCGGACAGGACTGGATTCACTAACTCCAATATAGATCGATATAGCACGATAATACCCACACATATACCCCCCCCTCTCTCTCTCTCTCTCTCTCTCTCTCTCTCTCTCTCTCTCTCTCTCTCTCTTGTGACTAGACTGTCTTACTACTGTCAAAAACATATATATTATGCGTTAAAGGGAAATGCGATATCCAAGTTAAAGTTATTGAGTCAAGCACTGGTTTTGAAAGTAATCTTTGGTTGTTTGGTTCTTTACGGCACATCAACACCAGTAGGTTGTTTAGTGCCGAGCAATTTGAGTAGAGTGTGTTGCCCAAGGACAGTTAAAAACTAGTACCTAGTACATTCATTCCAAATCA
>JAECUM010042588.1:0-34852 GCA_016617855.1 Megalonaias nervosa
AGCAGCTTTATGACTTTTCTTTTAATTTTATGCAACCAATCATTCATGTCTCTTGTAGTGAAAAGTGATAGGTCCACAGGTTAGGATGCGTCAGTGTGTGTGTGTGTGTGTGTGCGTGTGTGTGTGTGTGTGTGTGTGTGTGTGTGTGTGTGTGTGATTTGGATTTTTAACGTAGCTTTAACAATTGTTCAGTCATATCGCTACGATGTCTGTAGTGTGGCAGTTTACAGTGATGTCTAGCACTGAGGAATCATAATGCAGACATGTAGCATGATGTCCCACCCAGTTACATTATCCTGACGCCAGGCCGACCAGTCATAACAATAACCTCATAATGCTGAGCGTATAGCGAGGCAGCCCTTTGTACCGTTTGTATGTCTTTGATATGACTCTGCCGGGGTTCGAACCCGCGACCTACCGCATCCGAGGCGGACGCTATAACCACTGTGTTTGCTTGATTACAACAAGAATGAACTTTTAAAAAATGTGCCATCTCTAACTTTTGTAATTGGGTTTTCTGAGGATTCGGCAGATGTGCTTAATATTTGGGGGACAGGGATAAAGCTGAATTTGTTACTATCAGTTCGTGCGAATGATATCATATATGCATATTTTGTTTGGATTTATTCTCTGGTTCTTTCAGGCTTGATTAAATTACGGAAGGGTGTATTTCCTTTGCTATATAACCAGAACCTTTCAGAAAAATACTATTCTATTTTTCAATCTACATCTTTATAATGGTTTCCAAGACAACTTATCCAATATCGAGGTCATACTTCCTGGCATATAGTCATAATGGGATGTTACAAACCTGGCTGTTCGTTTTCTGGATTCTTTTAAATTTCATCTTCTAAACCCTGGGAATAGGGGTCCCAACCTGTACAAGCGTATTCTAAAATAAGTCTAACTAAACCTTTGTTAGCGAGTTCTTTCGCATGTTATGGGCAAGATGACAAGATAAGTCTTTATTGGCCTAAAGTTCGAGTTGAATTTGAAGGTTCCATTTCAGATCACAAGTACTTGTGACCTTTAAATAGTTTCTTTGATTGAAGCTTTCTAACATAGTACCTTCCAATAAATACGACATATTGGATTTATGTCATTTCTTTCTTGTCAATATGCATATGCTTTGTTAGGTTGGAATCGCATGCCGCATTTTCGTACCCATCGTCCAAGCTTTTTTAATGTCATTTGCAATATCGAAGTTTCCGGCTCGGTTTTGATTATTCTGTAGCATATACAGTCATCTGCGACTAGTCGACGTTCTTCGTCTATTTCAATTAGGATGTCACTGATATGCTTGGAGAAGAGTCCTGGTCAAAGTGTTGTTCCTTGCGGTACTCCAGAAGATACGTTGTACCAGTGTTATGTATATTTAATTTGCACTGTTTGTTAGTTTTTTATGTTTCATTATATGCTATTCTAAAGTAACATTGTATATTGGACTTAACCTTGTCCAAAATCAAGTTTATTTTCTACTTGAACTGAATTGTTATATATTTTTATTTTATTCTGTAAACAACTAATGCATAGCTAAAATATTCTCTGTATGCATGGGTTTATTACCAGGGTCATTATTCATAGAAGCAAATATGTTTATTTGGGTCTAGGTCTATGTTATTCGGATTCCACTACAATTTACCTGATATTGTCGAGGTTATATATTATAATTTTAGTAGCACACTTTCTAATAATAAACAACATTTTGTTTTGTAATCATTCAGAACTTTCTAGAAGGTTATTTTCCATTAGGTAACGTTATTTTGTTTGTTGTTGGGTTTTTTTGTTGGTTTTTTTTTTTTAATTGTGAACTGAGGTCAAGTATGGGGACTACTATACAACCTAGTCACTGGAAAGATTATTCACTCGTGCTAAATAATCAACTTGTTTTTGTGTTGCGTCCATTATTCATTTGGAATTTATTTCTTCAAATTATTTAATTCAATGATTCTTTTCTCGGGAAATACAGAGTGCTTATAAAAAAAAAAAATGATATTCTTGGATAGAGACATTCATTAGGATTTACAGTGAATTCAAACCTGGAATTTTATTACTGTGTTTCAACAAACGACTGTTGGTACATCAGCATTATACAGGTCATCACAGACACATCAACACCTTCAGCATTGGACTTAATTTGGATTTCTACTAAAGTTTATTCAGAATTTTAAATTATTAGGACTTGTGTCTGTAATTATAGGATTATATTGGGTTTTAATGTGTAATACCGTGAGTTCTTTTTTTAATTTTCACTTTGTATTCAAGGCAAATAAATTATTTACTGAATTTTACAAAGCTTGTTGATTTTCACTTTTTTCTCTTACTTATTTTAAGAGCATAGACTCGTAACACCAGCCAGATTTGGGACCATTTGTCACTACATATTAATCTCGGAAATATTGAAAGTGCCTATTCAGCGTTGAGCTTTGTTTGCAATTCCACAATGAAAAGTTGACTCTAACAATTCATGGGAGACATGTCAAAAGGTTTTTCAAAGTCAAAAATACAAAATGTCTACTTGGTCACCTCTATCCACATATTTATCCCGATCAATAACTCAGCAAGGTGTGTTTCGAACTGGGCAATTTCCGTAAGGTATGCTGTTTATCATATAGTTATCCAAGTTCTTCATGATGTTATAACAGACAATACGTTCAAGCTCTTTGCAAAGAACACTGGTGAGTGACATTGGGCGGTAATTACTGGCCATTGCATGATTGCCTTTTTGCAGTAGTGGCCATGCCATTTCCTTGCCAGATACCAATCCTTGTGATGTTGTAAATGTCCAGTGATTGTTAAAAGGTGTGTAAGTACATGTACTTGTGCCAACTCAGAAGATAGTGCCTTAAGTACTTTTTGAATTTATCATCAGCTCCTCAAGTTTGTGATAGGTTTAAACCATATAGCAGCTTTTGAAGTCCTAAAAATGTTACTACTGTAATACTCATTTTTGGTACCTTTGGGAATATACATGGCGAAGCCATATCACTATAGTAGCTAAAACAATGTGGAATTGTGTTCATTGTTTCAGCCTTCTCTGTATCGGTTTCAACTAGTCTGGTGTCTGTCTTTGGTGAATGAATGCCATGTGCGTCTTGTCGTCTTGCTCTTAATGTATTTCCGGCATGATTTAGAATCTAAAGTTAGGTTTCCACTCATGCTGTTGATGTAGTTGTGTGAAATTTAAATTAAAAAAAACAAGCAAACCACACCCCACACCCCCAAATAAATCATTCAGCTCTTACCCGTTTCCATTCTTTTCCAAAAATTTTCATTGCCGGTATGAGCTCATATTTGGGTCACTCTAGAGTCAGATGGGAATTTTGTTTTAAAATTTACGCCATATTGTAGGTTTACATAAGAAGCACTCCAGAGTCAAACGGGAATTTAACATTGTGTGTTCCTGGAGCCAAACGGGAATTTAACATTGTGGGAATGATAACGTTATTTTTTTTTAAAATTAAAATCCAATACGCCACATTTACAATCCAGCTACCTGTTTTGTTGATAGTACAATATGCACGTCCCATAATCCTGCAACCGCCTTTTGACCACTATCCAAAGACACATCCTACAATCCAGCAAACTGATTAAAATCAAATCGTCGCTGTCCAATGTGAAGATATGACGACGACCGCTTAGGGGTCATTTTCTGGTGACCTTTAAAGCAGCCAATAGAAATGCAGCTTTCAAAAAATCTGACTGTGAATCATATCTCTCGTTACACACAGATGTTCTTCATCCACACTGTTCAGTCTCCAAACGCAAAGATATGACTTCATCTGACTGGCTGATAAAATTAGCGATTGTGGCAATAACATGTGTTACCAGAACATGACCCCTAAGTGGTCGCTGTCTGATCTTCACGTACAACAGTGGAGATCTGATTTTAATCAGACTGACATTCCAGCAACCGCTTTTTGATCACTGTTCAAACATACAATCCTGCTATCCTTCGAATGGTGTCGGAATGTTTATGCACATATGCTATACTTACATACACACAAACAGTAGAGAATAACAGAGGGTTTTGATTGATGCAGATCTATAATTTAAAAAAAAAATATTCATGACTAAAAATTGCAGTGATTATCTTTAGTTGAAAATGTGTACGTTCATAGGTTCTATGTTAAAATATTATGAATGTAAAATTGCATAGTATTTATAAATAGATGCTGACGCACGTGTTTACTCTTACTAACAATACAATTAGTAAATCTATTGACAAGTTTTGGGTTGTTTCCCACTGGACAGGTCGGTTATGTGGGTTCTTAGAAGAAATGTTATTTCCCATTTGATAGGTTAGATCACCTGAACAGGTATTTTGAAATATTATATTAAGTAGTTAGATCTGTACCGTGGGGTATATTGCGACAAATAGTCGTAATAGACTCTTCACGGTTCATTTAAGAAAAGAACTAAGCAATCAAATTCATTCCTATTTTGGGTTCTAATTTCATATGTTAAAATGAGTTTGCAAATGAATTTTATGTTGTATTTAGATATTATCGGAGTAGAAAAACAGTTGTTTGGATTATTCAGTGGAAATAGAACGAGCACGTTATTTATTATTGCTAAAGAATAAAGACAGCTATTGAAAGTTTTCATTTCTCAGAGGTCAATGTCATAGTCATGTATTGGAAACAATACATTTGCTGGTTCAAAGAAACCCAAGTCAGATTTTGTGGAGAATTATAAGCCATTCATGTCAAAAGGTTCTACATCACTTATTGGTGATTCGGCCAATCCTATCCCTATAAAAATATTAAGGGAAGCAGGGGCTTCTTGAAATATTTTATTATCAGGTACTCTGCCTTTGTCTGAGAAGTTTTCTTCTGCTGAAAGTGTTATTGTTTAGGGAGAAGAGAGCGTTTTTCTTCAAATTATACTCCATAACGTTAATTTGTATTCACACCTAGTTTCAGGACCAATGATTATTAGCGCTGTGAGTTCCTTGCCCATTGAGGATGTTCATTATTGCTGGGCAACGACTTAGCTGGAGATAAGGTTGTGGTTAATCCACTTGTAACTGACAAGTCTTGTTTGAGTAAAATAGTTGATCATATTGAAAATGAAATCCCTTATTTATACCCTGCTTGTGCAGTAACTAAGCGATGGCAAAATGCGCTCTTGAGAAAGATGTTTTTCAGGAAATTATTCCTTTGGCTGACACATGCATTGGTCAGACTTTTGATTAGGTCACCTTTGCTCCTGTTACTGATCAATTGAATGGTATTGATCATTGTTATCATATTTTAACTACTCATTCTCTTACTTCTAATCAGGCAAATGACATTCACTTGCCGTCGAAAAGGAACAAGATCCTGATATCTCCTATTTGTTTCAGAGGGTTATTAGCAATATCTCCTATTTGTTTCAGAGGGTTATTAGCAAAGCGGATTCTGCAGATGTAACAACTTGATATTTTTGGAAAATGGGGTCCTTATGATAAAATCGAGACCACCCGAGGCACCCGCTGGAGAAGAGTGGCCAGTGAGCTATCAAATTGTTGCTCCTACGCCATATAGAAAGAAATTCCTAGTTTAGCTCATGAAACTATCTTGGCTGGTCATTTAGGAGTCAATGAAACCTATTAGAAGTTCTTGCATCAGTTTTTCATCTTACATCATGTTTCCAAATATTGTAGATCTTGTTTAATTTGTCAATAGCCGGTTTCAGTTCTTTTAAACTAGTTTTTGGACATATTATCCATGGACCATTGGAACTGTTAAAAGAAAAAAAATTTAAACAGAAGAATCCGACACGAATCTTTTAAATTATATATCTGATTGTGAAGTAGCAAGATATAATCTTCTGTCTACTCACTCAAAATCACTACTAAGGAAGGTCAAAAGTAAAAAGTTAAGAACTCTTCAACCTGGTGATAAAGTTCTGTCTCTTTTGCCAATACTTCAAAATCCTATACAGGTTAGATATTAATTGTCCTTATAAAGTTAAAAGGAAAATGACTTTGGAAATGTTTGGATTATTCAGTGGAAATAGAAAGTGCTCATAGGACTATAATTTGATTTTGGAACTATTGTGAATTATTCAAAAAAGTTCTGGACAACACCATTTTGACACATCAGGATTGTTGGCAGACAAGTATATTCTTGGATCTGAAATTTAATTTTAACATTCTTCCCGACCTTAATATGACCTTTTTCAGGATTAGTTTGGAATCAGTTCATAATTTTGTGTTACTCTTAGATTTTCTTTTTAGAACATTGATAATTAAATTGTTTCTTAAGTTTTACAAAACTTGTCAGTTTTTCTTCTTTCTGTGACTTAATTTATGACCACACAGGTGACAGCCCTCTACCCAACATGACTTAGTCCTCATATCACATGAAATCACACATGCATGCATGTGAACTGTGGATTATAATCAATGAAAGTTACCAACTGGCATCCATGCATGAGGATAGTCATGTAAAGTAAAAGACTGTGAATTAAACTAGTAACCAACAAAATACCACTCTTACTACTCTACTTGAAAACGTCTTTGCAATTGTGACATGATAAATACAATGCACACTGCTTCATTTTGGTATTTATAAACCTCTTTTTATTTTAAAAGGAAATTACTTGACTTGTACTGTCTGTAAATCCACAAACCCGCTGGTTTCGTATATGTGCACCGAGGTGCCGGTGGTTTTCTTTTTCCACCACAGAAATTCGAACTCGGACATGCTAATTATTTGATCCTCAATAGCCATCAAGTAGAGTTATTAATTGTACTGAGACTATTTTGTGCTGCCATGAAAAGTTCAGGATAGACACGTATTCCAGAATACAGCCATAACAAAATAATTTTACCAGCACCATCTGCGACACTGGTTCATACGATATAGCCAACAATTCCACTGGGTGTAGATATAATAGTCGATGTGGTTGCGATTCATACCACACTCAGACCAAAGGTTGTTGCCTTGTCGATTCCACAAATAGCATGTTACACATTTTAAGTTTACCAGTTCGATCTTCAAAATTCACAAGCTCACCTGGGTCAATGTCATCAACAATGTGGCTGGTAAACTCAGTCAAATCTGATTTGGATATTTTAATGTCACCGAGGTGTTCGTTTCATTGTCTGCATTAAGCTCATCAAGCTGTGTTTGAGTCAACAACAGGGGGCAATCGCAGTCAACTAAGTAAAAGAAAGCCTCAGTTTGAGTCTGGGAGCATGTTTTTATATCGCTTTTTTATTCTCGTAAGCTGGTTTTCATTAAGACCAACCTTACCGTCATGATGGGACATTATTATTAAAAATGCAACAGGTCTAATTACTCAATGTTCTAAAAGCATGTCAATGACACTCATTTGTACGCTCATGACCTCCAACAACAGAATCTTGTCAGAGTGGATCATAACTTATCATTTGTAACCACTGTCACATGCTGCATGTCCAAGCGCTTGAATGTATGTGTTGACTACGGACCACCTAAACAATTCACCTGCAGGGAAATTTGCATACCTATAATTGTTTTGATACGAACACAGTTGACATGAACATGCAATATGTTGTGAAGTCAAGCAACATTTTTTCAGAGGGTTCCTGATAACCGTTTAACCAGCGAGAAGCTTCAGTTACTTCTTATTTGTCAAATATCATCTTGCTACAAGTTTGGTCATTGTCTCGATTTATAGTTTGAAAGGCAGGGAATATGTGTTTTTGGTATGAAGACAATGCTGGGTACTTGCCCTGTAAACTGTCCCATATATGTCTGTTACTTGATGCATGTATGTGGCGAGTGCAAGGAACGATGGTGTTGACATGGCTCCAGACTTCACATGAAATCCTTAATGAGCTTCCCAGTCTGATTAAAATCAATATCTCCACTGTTATACATGACGATCTGACAGTGACCATTTAGGGGTCATGTTCTGGTAACCTATGTTATTACCACAATCGCTAATTGTATCACTCAATCAGATGAAGGCTTATATCTTCTCGCTTGGAGACTGAGGAGTGTGGATGAAGAGCATTAATGTGTACCGAGCGATTTGATTCACTTTCAGAGTTTTGAAAGCTGCATTTCCAATGGATAATTCATAGGTCAGCAGAACATGACCCCTAAGCGGTTGTCGTCAGATGTTCAAGTAGGACAGCGGAGATCTGATTTTAATTAGATTGATTAGCCTCCATGAAGTTGTGCTTCATACGGCTTAAATCCACCATTAAAACTTGCTCTTACTCATGACTAAAGGCTTCTGAATCTACATTGTTAACATGCGCATAGTTTTGGTTGCTGATATGTATAGTCGAGAATCTGCATTATCAGAAGTACTTTTGAAAACATGATAGTTGGGCCAGCAGATCTCACGGAATCATCACTGTATCTGGGTGAGTCCAATATACATTGTGGTAATGTTAAGGTTGTCAAGAATAGCTTTGATTTCCTTCTGTCGATGGAATATTTTGCGCTGCTGAACAATGCCAGGATGCCATTGTTAATAAGTCTAACTGTGGTATTGCTGGGATAATAATTACTGAGGGCATTGTCTTGTGTTAGTTATCCATCAATTTCCAAGAAAGGCTCATATGGAAGGATAAACCCAAATGAGTCCAATAATCATTGTGGTAATATTAAGGTTGTCAAAAATAGCTTTGATTTCCTTCTTGTCGATGGAATATTTTGCGCTGCTGAACAATGCCAGGATACCATTGTTAATAAATCCAACTGTGGTATTGCTGGGATAATAATTACTGAGGGCATTGTCTTGTGTTAGTTATCCATCAATGTCCAAGAAAGTCTCATATGGAAGGATAAACCCAAATGAGTCCAATAATCATTGTGGTAATGTTAAGGTTGTCAAGAATAGCTTTGATTTCCTTCTGTCGATGGAATATTTTGCGCTGCTGAACAATGCCAGGATGCCATTGTTAATAAATCCAACTGTGGTATTGATGGGATAATAATTACTGAAGGCATTGTCTTGTGTTAGTTATCCATCAATTTCCAAGAAAGGCTCATATGGAAGGATAATTCCAAATGCGTCATGCAATTCTAATTCTATTTTTGGTACTCTGGGACTCCTAGCCAGATACGAATAATAACTAACATTCTATATTACCAAAATTGAGTTTACCCCAGTATTGTTGATGTTCCCCATCAGTCTGTGTTGCCGCTCACGGGATACAACTTGGAAAAGATCGCCCATTCAAAACAGACCGGCAAAATGGTTCAAATGGCAACAAGGGGAAATGTGCATTTTATTTAGAACGCATCTTTCAAAGGTCCATTCATACAAAGTATGGGTCCATTTTTCCAATGTCTCAAGAATCATTTTAAAGCTTTTGTACATTTTGTCATTAACAGCCGTGGTGTCTTTACAGTTTAAGCTTATAAGTGAATCACCATAAAGCTATAAGTTTGTTATTTATAATCCATTCTCATCATGGTTAAGTCTCTGATTCAAATGCACATGGAAGAAATTATATGCTTTAACTCCAGAGGTGCCTGTCTGATGTAATACTGGTTTTAGAGACATCTTTGAAAAAAGTTCCACCAGGTCTTTACGTGGCACGAATTCAACCTGAACAATTGCGTAACAGTTTTTAAGTCACCATGACGCTTGTGAAACTTGCACATGTACTCCGGTACTTGTAATTGCTGTGCTTTTGATGCAGTATCGGTAACAACGGTATGTCCAATACAGCAATGACAGTCTTGTTCATGAACATATGATGCAGCTGAAAATTCGACAGAGGTTCTGTTCATCCACAACCACGCATGTAATTTCAGCACTTGAAGGAATTTGGATATTTAAGTGTACTGCAGTTTCTCAGTCCGATGCAGTTTGGCTATAATACCTGATATTGAAAATGGTTTTCTTGTGCCACTTGGTATTTGTAAATTATGCTTAAACGCGACTTGTTTTACTCGTAATGATGTCAATGCATTTGGTTGATCCTGGGCAACCAGTTCTGGCTGATCCGGGGGAAATTGTTGCACAACCAGTTGTGGTCCTAATAACAGAAGTCATTCAGTTTCTCACATATGTTCTGGTATTCATATTCCACACTCATGTGTGAGTTGCCTTAGCTGAATCAGTGGGCATACTGGTATATCAAGGAAAATCTTCCTCTAATTTCAAATTCCATCAATAATTTTGTTTTAGTTTGTTTACTCAATCAGGATCAAAAACTGCAATCGCTTCAACCCTGGCTATTAGTTCATCAACATATGTGTTTCCTCAACCGGGTTAATGTTACCGGGTATTTTTATTGACATTTATCTTAGCGAATATTTGTTGAAGTGCACAATAATACTCACAAACAGATCCGCAAGATCGGCAAAGCTTGTTATGTGATATAACTCGGATGCCGCATTTAAGACACCTATACCAACATGTCATGTGAGCAAATGTAATTTACAGCATACGTAATGGCACGTTCTGCTTAATAGTTAACATTTTCCAAGGCCAACACCTCTACAGTCATTACATACCAATGCCACTAAACTTGATACATTTACAAATTGTATTCTAACAGAAAAAATCATCTGTGTTTTCATAAAAATCATAATTTATGTTTTTAATTGTTGTTTTGGGTTTAACACTAAGTTTTAGCACATTACAGGATATAGATAATGACCAAATGAAGTACCTCGGAAAACCCCAATAAGAACAACCAACCCATGGGAATCTACTGGCAAGTGTTCTCACATACCCACATTGGCCAAGAATGTGACCTGAACCCATGCAAAGGTGAGATGGCAGTGATCAGTAAAGGTGAGCCCTTTAGACCAGTCGGTCACCCTGGACCCCTCATTTTTTTTGGGATGATGGTGTACATATCATCAGGCGTATGTGCTCCTCAGCATATACATATGGTCTTAAAAATACTCGCAGTGGACAGCATTTGACTGTATGGCCATTTGCTGTAAAATACACCGCTGTGAAAAGAATTTGCAAACCTGGGGTAGTGCATTTTAAAAACATTCGTACACCAGTCTGCATCAACCAAGGATCAATCTCAAATATAATTTTGTGTCTGAACATAATTTTCTTTAATTCAGTATCTGATCAAATGACTGCATGCTGATTATTATGATCACAATGTATTATACCAATACGCAAATTACCACCGCTTGTACAATTACATCTGATGTTAAGTGTCAGACACTGCTTGTATATTGACACTATAGCTTTTCTCTTTGCATGTGAATCTCTTTCCACAAAACTTTCAACACTGCATCATTTGCTTTCTTCATTGTCGAAACAAGTCTCATATTCATGGAAAGGTGTAGTTCGTAATTCAATATATTAATGCTAAAGACATCTCTCTCTAATTAATTCATTCTTGATGATCTTCAGTCCTAGGCTACTATATTCACTTTATGTTTTCAATTTTTTTTGAACAACTGTGAAATACATGGTCATGGAGAGGTAAATAAGACTTGGTATAAATATACAATAAATATGCCTTTTAACTGAGCCAGGCCTCATATAAATAAATCATGAATACATAGGTGAACAGATTTGTGTGTGTATGTGTGTGGTAATCAGAAACAATTCCCTTTAAAATATTACATCTTATGTTCTACTGCAACACAATCTAAAGTCATGTTCTAAATCTTATTGCAAACTGTCCCTGGAAAACTAAAAATACACCAATACAATATATTTAGACCATGATAATATCTCTCATTTTGTCCCTCTCAAATAATATTTTGGGTATAGGTTATCTGAATAAAATAAAAGCAGAATATTTCACTTCTATCAAGTCTGAAAGATATCACTGTACACACACCCACACCCCTAAACATCTCTCTCTTTCTCTCTCTCTCTCAGCCATGTATGGGCTGAATATTAAATTAAAGCCATTTTAAATAAGAAGCAAAGACGGCATAATCAAAATATTAATGTTCAGTCTCTTTTAAACGAAAGTTATTTTCTGGAGGAGAGCAGCAGTAACACAGTAACATTTTATTTCATTATATGACTTATACAAATAATTGAAAAACTTATCATCATAGGCCTAAAACCTGAGAATAAAAAGAATAATTATAGTTTAATATAATGCAGATATGATATTACTCTAATACTATATAAACTATATGTTTAACGTTAAAAATATTCAATTCAACAAGAATTTCGTATAATTCCAAACTAACGGATAAAATCATTTCTTAGGAAGTCTAATTTTTTTTTACTAAATTACCCCACCAAGTAACCATCTTGAATTATTCAGAATAAATCTCTGAATGTTCCATGAATTTTATAATTTGAGGGATATGACTCTGTTTAAAAACAATTTTGGAAAAGAAGCACAAAGTTGATTGTGTGAAATTTACGAGTATTTCATTCTTATGCAGAAACAAGAAAATATGATTTTCCATTTGTGACAACATCACCAATGCCTAGTTTGCTTAACCTATTGATTAACTAATTTTTTCGCATAGATAACTTAGCTCCTTGTCTTTTAAACTCCTCTCTCATCGCTGATAACGTCCATGATCCGTATGATTGAGACATTTTGCAAAGCAGAATGAAGATGCTATAAGTTTGTATTGCTTGTATGTTAGGTAGGAAGTATACCAGATATAATTTTGGACTCTTTGTTCCATGCTGCCACCTACTGGTCTAAAGAGAAGATAACTGGCTACGATCCCTCATTATTTGATGCATATTTTAGGCTGAATCCATCTGGATGAAGGTCATTTCCCAAAACTTTCCCACATCCCTTGGTATATCTTGTTACTGAAAAAAAACCACCAAAAAACATTAATTCCTCTTTCTGATTATATTCAGACTTTGCAATTAGATTCTAAAAAGCATGCACATACTGTGTCTGTTAAATGGAGTAAAGCACATGCCCCAAAAATAAGCATAAACATAAGCACACAAAGGAATTCTAGGCTAGCACAAACTTGGGTGACACCATCATCAGCTCTATGACAAAGCTTTTATGCAATACCAAATCACTAAAACTTGTAATACAAACTTCATGAAACTCGTTACATTTAACATTTAAGGAAGAGCAATTACCTTCCCATTATTGGCATTTGTGGTGGTGTGGCAAGAGTGGTAGGGATAAAGGCCAACCCCTATTTCATACATATCTGAGTATAATTTAGCTCAACCGGTGTAACAGCCAATTCTCCCCCCCCCCCCGGACTCTTTGGTAATAAGCTTAATGTCCACATGTGCAATATCATACATGTAATGGGTCACTTAACACATAAGGGAGAGGAGGCCCAGAATCAGATAGCTGATTGTTTCTGCCCACCCCCAACCAAATAGCTTCTTATGATTAATGGGTTCTTTGGTAATATACTTAAGGCCTACAAGTGAAATACCATACATATAAAGGGTCACTTAACAAATCGGGGAAGTGGGGGGGGGGGGTAGAATCAGCTAACCGATTTTTCCCCACTACAACTGATTGGTTTCTTTTCATTAATGGACTCTTTCCTAATCTGCTTAAGGCCCACATGTCAAATATAATACATGTAATAAGATCACTTAACAAACGGTCATATAGGGTTTATTTCAAATGAGCCATTACATTAATACAGATTACAATTTCAGATTAATAACCTTTCAAATATTACTTACATGGAATAAATAAAACATTTAATTATTGTTCATGCTTCTTCTTAGTAACCTAACCCTATATTAAAATAGTCATTTCCAAGGTTTTCTAAATAAATTCCAGACTGAGTGAAAGTGTCCAAGGAAAAGGATACTGGGTACCTCAACCAATCGAAGAGCTTAACTCCTTTGGAATATGATCCACTAGCACGATACACATAAATATCTGTGGATAACAAGTGATACTGCATCTATAATTTCGGTATCAGCTGCCCACACAACATTTGACTCCATATTACTGTCCTGAAAATACTTAGTTACATTGTTGTTGAGGTAATTGCTAAGCTTTTTAGTATCCATTGAGGAGCACATTTGTCTGACAATACTAATACAGCAAAAGTTGTAGCTCTCTTCACTTCCTAAAATTGCAAAGCTTATAGCTCTAAACATGCAATTACCATCACCTCATACAATTTGCAATTTTGTTAGGGCTGAAGATGTCTTATGTAAATTATACTTTGGTCACTTCATAAAGGTGAATTGCATTTTCTGCAACTTTTTTTTGCTTTTTTTTCTGTAGGAGGATTAAAGATATTATGAATGTTTTTGTTTTCCTTGTGTTCCTATGGCCTCCTTGGAAGTCCTGTTGGCAATCTTTTCACTTGTTGACTTGTTTGTCCTTTAAGAATTTTATTTGGATTATCATTACTCTATTACTTATTGTTGGAGGAGCTTAAGTCTGATGTTTTTCGTTAAGTCTTTTCAGTAGTTCTTTCATTGTTTTCTTGGAGTTTGACTCATCTGTGGTGGTAGTGGCTTTTGTCATATCTGGTCTCCTTGTATAAAGTTTCAAATGGCTACAATGATAAATGTTAGACAGCACTATGTTCAATTTGCAGTCTTACCCTGCCCTTTGTAAGATCTTTTACTATGTAAGGGCCACCCATTGTGGTGCCAGTTTGCAGCCAAATCTCCTTATTTTATTGGCATTTTTCATAAGGACTAGAAATCCCTTTTGAAAGATTTTAAAGGATTTATTTTTTAAATCGAAATTTAGCCTCTGGCAGATCTGTGCATTTTTAATGTTTTCTGTTACACTCGGACCTATAAACTCCCCATGTTTCTTTATGTTTCCCAACACATCATGAGAGAACTCAATGCAATCTCTGCTTTGGCTATGTGCAGAAATGATACAAGTCTTCCTACCATGCAAAATCTGAAAAGGTGTGACCTTGGTAGATGCTTGTACATTTGTCCTGTATGCAAACAGTGTACTGGGCAACCAGACATCCCATTTTGTTGCTTGGTCATTGGTTACCTTGGATAGCATTTCTTTCTGGGTCCTATTGTCATGTTCTCTCTGCCCATTGGTTTGTGGATAGTATGTAGAGGAAATTCTGTGGTCTATGTTAAACTCATGTTAGGTTATCTATGAGCTTGTTTGTGAACTCTTTTCTCTGATTGATAGGACCAAGGCGACATATGATATTAAGTAGAAATTTTGTTACTTCATCAGCACTTTTGTTGGGGAGATCCTTCAGCCTCAGACCACTTGGAAAAATTATTTGTGGCTGCAATAATATATTTGTTCCATTGTCCGTCATTGGTAGAGGACAGATAATATCAATTTCAACTAAACTCCACACTTTTGATGGCACTGGTAAAGAATTCAGAGGAGGTGCTTCTTGTATTGGCCCTAGATTCACTCTATTGTATTTATCGCAGTCACTGACATATTTTATTGTATGTTGTTTCATCCCCATCCAGTAATACCCTTTCTGGCTTTTCTCATGTTTTGTCATGGCCTAGATGTCCACCAGCATATTTACCTGTTACAATAAAAAAATAACAATACAATTTTACTTCAAAAGTACAAGAAAAGAATGTTTACAATTAATAATATGCACTTTGTGTACCAGAGAGAGAAAGAGGGGAGTATATGTGAGAACACTATTGAGGCAGATGATGAAAATGGAGGGAGCAAACAAGAGAGAACAGAGTAAGAGCAAGAGCTAAAGAGAAAGAAGAGAGAAAGGAATTGAGATAGAAAAAGACAGGAAGAGAGAGACAGAGGGAGAGAGAACAACAGAGGAAGAGGAGTGTATATGAGAGTTCTAGAGACAAATGGTGAAAATAAAGAGAGAGAGAGAGAGAGAGAGAGAGAGAGAGAGAGAGAGAGAGAGAGAGAGAAAGAGAGAGAGAGAGAGAGAAAGAGAGAGAGAGAATGGAAAAGTTAGAGAGGAAGAGAGAGAAAAAGTGAGAGAGGAAGACAGAAAGAAAGAGATAGAGGAAGAAAGAGAGAGAGGAATAGACATAGAAGAAAAGTGAGAGGGGGGGAGATAGAAGACAAAGAGGAAGAGAAAGAAAAAGACATAGAGCAAGAGGTAGAGAGAGAGAGGAAGACAGGACAAGATGGAGGAAGAAAGGAAAAGGGAGTAAGAGGACAAGAGAGAAGACAAAGAAGAAGACTTAAGGAAAAGAGTGAGGATTTGTGATTTGTCTGATTTGGATTTTTAATGTCGCTTTACAATTTTTGTGTCATATCACTATGATGTCTGTAGTGTGGCAGCTTATAGTGATGTCTAGCACTAGGGTATCATGCAGCAGACATATAGCATGATATCCCACCCAGTCACATCATCCTGACACCAGGCCAACCAGTCCTAACACTAACCCCTTAATGCTGAGCGACAAGCGAGGCAGCCGTTAGTACCATTTTATAAGTTTTTGGTATGACTCGGCCAGGGATCAAATGCATGACCTCCCGCATCCAAAGTGGACACTCTAACCACTAAACCACCGGAGCGGTGAAAAGAGAGAGTAAAAAAAGAAGATATAGTGGAAAAGAGAGAGATGAAAGAGAGGAAGACAGAAGACAGGAGGAGAGAAAGGAAGATGGAAAGAGAGAGAGAGGAAGAATGAGAAGAAAAACAAGGAATATGCAGAGAGGAAGCAAGGATGACATGGAAGAAGAGTGAGAAAGACAGAGGGGACACAAAAGAGAGAGAGACAGAGAGAGAGAGAGGAAGACATTTATTAATATAGAGAAAGACAAAGAGGAAGACAGACAGCAGAGATAAACGGATTCCACTCCCTGGAATAATGATGGGTAATTGATTTTGATAGACTATGGATGTATCAATATATTAACTAACTTAGAAAGAAGTGTCAAATTGTTTCTTTTTGCATTATGGCAAATAGACTCAGTCTCTGTACATGGTTATCTGAGTATCTTAGAATTTTGCATTAATATTACATTATGATTACTAATGTTTTAAAGCACTAGTTACCAAAATGAAAGCTTGCTAGGACTGCTGATACTTCATTTCTTTTAAGAACACGACAGTTATCTTTGTCAAGTACACCACTGCCTGCAGTAAAGCCTTTAACCTCAATTCACTCTTTCTCTTATTGAGAGCTTTGATAGCTGCCAGGTTTGCTGGGTAGGTGCCATCATTAACATCCAATACTATATCAATGTATAACTTGTCATCCATGATTGTGAGTCAAGAAGTACTATTAAGGATACATGTATTCAACTTTATTTATACCAAGATTTGATGCCACCAGATGCTTTTATAAATGGGATTATAGACCAGTTTCCTGTAGGGAACACCTGGAATTACCTGCGATAATTACTACGTACACAACATATGACATTTCTGGTGGGTTTTGCAATAGACAAGTTTCATGTCTTTATCTGTTTTCAAAAGACACCACCCTTCCCTGATCCCCTGAAGCCCCCAAAATGTCAGTTAGAACAATAACATTCACCTGTAATCATTACACCTGTGACACTTTTCTTTAATATACATACTGCAAGGAACACCTATAATACTTGCAACACTGGTTGCAAACTTCCTATTGTTTTCTTTTTAATTAGCATTTTCAGTAAAATACAATACTATGTTATACATGCTAATAAAAACTGACAAATTTGGAAAATCATATATCTTCTAAGTGAGACCTTAAAATAGTTGTATTTCCTAATCTTGTATTCTAATTATATATAAAATCCAAACAAAAGAAGAAAAACATATAACCCCCTCAATGAAGAACGGACATCATCAGTCCCGTAGTCTGGTAGACCGTTGGGGCACTGCACAAGACTGAGCAACCAGCTTCCTCCATTCCTCTCGATTTTCCATCTTTCTCAGTGAGTCACTCAATGTCAAGCCTGTCCACTCTCGAATGTTGTCTTCCCACCTCTTTCTCTGCCTGCCTCTCTTTCTACTTCCTTGTACAGTGCCTTGCAGGATTGTCTTGGCAAGTCCCAATGATCGTGAGATATGCCCATACCACTGCAGTTTACATTTTTTCACTGTGGGCAGGGGGTTTTCGTGAGGCCAATGGCTTGTCTGATCCTTTGCCATATTTCTTCGTTGGCGACACGGTCTTTGTATGAAACGCCAAGGATCTTTCAGAAGCATCTCATCTCTGTGGCCTGTATCCTTTTCTCTAAATCAGCTTTTACGGTCCATGATTCATAGGCGTAGAGAAATAAGGAGATCACCAGTGATTGCATCAGTCTGACTTTTGAACTGAGTGCAATGTTCTTGTCGTTCCAGATGGGCTTCAGTTTTGTCAGCGCTGCTGTTGCCTGCACAATCCTGGAGAGTACTTCCGACTTTGATCCTTCATCTGTTACAATTGCCCCCAAATGCTTGAAGCAGTGGACTGTTTCTAGCTTCGTTCCTTTGACCCTGATGTCAGTATTGATGCCTTGGTATTGTTGGTCATCAGTTTGGTCTTCTCTGCACTGATTTCCATGCCATAGGCTGCAGAGGTTTTGTCGAGGTTCTCTACTAAGCTAGCTAGTTCTTGCTCATTTCGTCGGCAAAACGGAAGTTGGTGACTGTTCTGCCTCCGATGCTGACTGTCCCGTCATGCTTTTCAAGTATGTCAGCCATGATTCTCTCCAGAAAGAAGCTGAATAATGTGGGAGACAGCAGACAGCCTTGTCTGACTCCGACTGTTGTTCTGAACCAGTCCCCTATGCTGCCGTTGAAATATACTGCACTGGTGGCCTTGTCATAGAGGTGTGATGAGGCTGGCATTTATGTTGTACAGTCTCATGGTCGCCCACAAGACTGCATGCCATACCCTGTCAAATGCCTTCTTGAAATCCATGAAAACTTGGAACAGATCTTGCCGATGTTGGAGGTACTTCTCACACAATATCTTGAGGTTGAAGATCTGCTCTGTTGTGCTGCGCCCTGCTCTGAAACCTGACTGCTACTCAGCAATGATCTTTTCAGCCTGTGGCTTTAGTCTGTTGAGCAGTATCCTCGACATGACTTTGCTTCGATGGATGATAAGACTGATTGTACGGTGGTTTGACACTGTTGTAAGTTGCCTTTCTTGTGGAGGGTAATGATTAGTGATTGGGTCCACGGCGATGGACATTCTCCTGTTTGCCAGATCTTGTTGCAGATGTTTGTGAGGATGCTAATCATTGCTTTTCCCCCTGCTTGGACCAGTTCTGCTGCGATGTTGTCCACACCTGCTGACTTCCTCTTTTTCAGTGATCTCACTGCTGCTTATACTTCTTTAGGTAGGATAGGGTGGTTGTTGTTGCTTGTTGCTGGAGGGACGTTCACTACCTATGGATTTATTGTGGCTCGGTGGTTGTAAAGATCTGCGCAGTACTCTATCCATTTTTTCAGAATGTCTTTTTCTTCTGTGAGGCAGTTTCTGGCTTTGTCCTGTAAGTAGGTAACTCGTCGTCATTTCGTGCTTGTTAGATCTTGGAGCAGTTGATACACTTTCTTGCTGTCGTTCCTTTTCACGTTTCCCTCAATGTCTTTGGACTGTTCTTCTATCCAGTTCTGTTTTGCTATTTTCATGCTTTTCTTGACTTCCTGGTTGACTGCCTTGCATTGCTCTGCCCCTTCTGTATCGTTCTTCTTCTTCTTCAACTCCCTCCTCTTGTCACACAGGTTCAGGACCTCAGCTGTGACCCAGGCCTTCTTGACTTGGCGATGTCTACCAAGGATCTCGCTGGCTGTTTCGGTCTTTGCTGTATTGAATGTGGTGATCAACGTGTCCATGTCTGTATCGTCAGCGTCGAGGATGGTAAGCAGTGCAAATTTCCCACCAATCATTGCTTGAAAGGCTTCTGCTACTTTGGGATCCTTCAGTTTCTCAAGATCAAACTTTATTCTTGTGTAGCTCTCTTTCTTGACCTTCTTTAGATGTAGCCTGAAGGTCATCATCACCAGATCATGGTCACTTCCAATGTCCGCTCCGGGAAAGCTTCGAGTCTTGGCAATGTTTACACTTGGCTGCACGTGCCTCTTCACAATGATGTAGTCGATCTGACTGTGATGGTCTCCGCTTGGACTGTGCCATATCCATCTTCTGGATACTTTGTGTTGGCCGAAGCTTTTTGCCAGCATAAGGCCGTTGTAACTAGCGGATTCCAGGAGCCTCAGGCCTCTCTCGTTGGTTTGTGCGTTGCAGCGACGCCCACATGTTCCTTTCCAGTTCATGCAAGCGTCCTAGCCTATCTTGGCATTCCAATCGCCTTGCACAACCAGAATGTCTTTCTTCGGTGTTTTATCCACAACTTCTTGTAGCTGGTCATAGAAGTCTTCCACATCTGCGTCATCATAGTCTGATGTTGGAGCGTATGCCTGTATGATGGTGATGTTGAATGGAATTGCCCTGAGGCGGATGGTGATGAGCAAGCTGGAGACTGGCTGACATCCCATGACAGTACTCACACTGTCCTTGTGGACAAGGAACCCAGTTCCCTGCTCATATTTGTCCTCTCTGCCACTGAAGTACAGTTTGTGGCCTTCCAAAGTAGTTATTGACTTTTGATACCTAAAATTAATCAGATTCTTCCCAAAGGCAAGCTGATCAAATAGTTCGGTAACCACAGATTGTAGGGATCCTAACTTATTCTGACAAAAATAGAGAACAAGCAAACTGACATCTGGGAAACATGTGCACATATAATATTATTACATGAATGTTGTATAAAAACTATAAGAAGAAGCATTAAGGTTGCCATGCATTGCTAGAAGGTACAGCTTACATGTATCTAGTCCAGGGGTCTCAAACAGAGGGCCCATGGAATTATTTCCTGCAGCCCACAACAATATATGGAATTTGTAAAATGATTAATAATGCAAAATTGTTTCACAGCCAGCCAGTTTGATACAAATTGGATTGTTACATCATTTACTTCTTGTTTCCAATATTTCAACTGGCTACCATTTTTTAAATGAACCACTTTGTTGACATGTCAAAACTTATTAGTCTTTGAATGTCAATAAATGTCGAAACTCATTAGTCTTTGAATTTAAATGTTGAAACTATCCAAGTTATATTTATTCCAAATGTCAGACATAATGTAGTTTTAACTTCTGCTATGGCAATTATTAATTGTAAAAACAGCTCACTGGTTGAGATTTTCATGCTCACATTGGTGATTCTAACAAATGAAAGGATGATGCCTATCAACACTTAATTATAAAAAACAAAATTCCAGTTGCAACTAGATTATCATTGGACAAATATTTCAATGTAAATCAAGGAACAATCCCTCACTTTTTATTTGTGTTTTCAAAACAGGTGAATTGGAAGATCCAAAACTGCACCATTTCCTACTTGGATACATAAAAGAAAACTTCATAGTGCAGCACCCATTTCAGTTACGTTATTGACTATTTGGGTGGTCAGTTTAGCATCATTGTCATTTATGACCAAACAGACATCACAAGAAGTCTTTCAGTTAAAACACCATGCTGATAGGACCATTTAAATGGTCACTGTGGCGGCCTCAGTGGCACCATTTTGATTAGACACCTTAAGATTTTAGTAAAATCCCCATGTTAATGTGAAATCCATTTAGTAGGAGTAGTGATGACAAAATTCTCAAAATGGCCACTATGATAGCCATATTGTATTTGTGACCAGCACCACCACTGTCACAAACTATTCGCTATGGAGGAGAAATGATAAAAATCTTTTAAGATTAATGCTTTGACAGCTATAATGCAACTCAGATCAACACCATTTTCATTTAGGACCAACTAGACATCATGAGAAGTCTTTTAATTAAAACTTTATATCACCATCCATTGAGGAGGAGTAATGACAAGATTTTCAACTAGAAGTTACATGTATGTTAAGACTTCTGCTGTATGTTAAGACCTCTGGTGAAAACTATGTCAGTATGATTGTACATTCAAGAGAAGCAAAGATAACAAGATTTTCATATTAGATATCTGAGCAGCAGCGTCTTCATTTAGGACCAACTAAACCACGAGATGAATGAGTGTGTAAAAAAGGTTCACTGCCATCCTCAAAGAAGTTTAGGAGATGTGATAACAAATTAGCGATAACAGACAGATGGATGAATAACAAATGATGCATGATAGACAATCATATAACCTCTTCTGTTCTATGACAAGTAGAGCTAATAACAAGTTTTAATTGCGCCTAAAGTAGCGTAAACCATGCCAACCCACCCTCTCATATCACCCATTTGCAACTAAACAGATCTAAACCAAAATTTAGCACATATAGAAAATTTACCGTGTGATTCACTGATGTTCACCGAAGCATATGAAATCTCTCATTCACTACTGAAAGCTGCTTTTCCTTTCTTACGATCTTTCTTCAGGTAATTTCCACTATCTAATTCAGAATCACCAATGTTTAATCATCAATGACAGATCTAGATGGGGCTAGCTAAGTAATTTTACGCTTGTTCTGAAGGTGCAGTGTTCATTTTTCAGAATGAGCATTCATCATTTGTTTAATTGAAAAATATGTGTCACACGTTAGGAGTTGATAATGGAAATTACCAAGATATATAATATATGATACCAGTGGACTCCATCATGGCAGGCCAATCATGTGACTATGTCAGTGCAAATCCAAAAACAAAGATCATGCACCAGAAGCCTGGCCAAGACAGGTACAACAGATACATCTAGTGGCTAAGTGAGCAAGCAATTATCCTGGATTATATTAATAATCGCACATATAAGAAAAGAAAGGAACAGGTGTTATTTGAATGATACGGTTTTAGTATTGGTGATAGAGTGTTTAATTAAATGATTACTTTTTAATGGCTATCAGGAAACATTAAGTATAGCGGTGGGTTCTAAAGTGTCACAAAGCTAAAGTGATAGTGCAGTGGGAATGCTACCGTAAGTTTTGGCCCAATGAGAAAACAGAACACTTTCAACTGTTAAATATATCATGCAGATAAATTTACTGTGCTTTTCCAATGATAATCCCTTCTTGTGATAAACATTTTGGTCATCAGATTAGCACAGTTTTCATTTAAGACCATCTGGACATATTACAAAGGCATATGGTGAAAACCCCATTTCAATATTACTTTCTGTTTAAGTAGAGATGAGATAGCAAAATTTTTAAGATGGCTGCTATGGTGGCCATATTGGATGTCAGGTTGGAACCATTTTTATACAGGATCAGGTAGACATCCTAAGAAGTCTTTTGGTGAATACCCCATGTTGACACAATCACCCATAACGGATGAATAGAAATAACAATATTTTGAAAATGGACTTATTATCAGCACCACTGTCATTTAAGCCCAAGATGTTTCTTAGTGAAAGCTCCATTCTGATATGACCATCCATTCAGAGGTAACGATGACAAGACTTTCAAGATGGCTAATGTAGTGGCCAAATTGGATATTAGATCAGCACTATTTTAGTTAGGACCAAATAGACATTATACATAGTCTCTTAGTGAAAACCCCGTGTTGATAATGGACATCCAATGAGAAGAAGTAGCAATAACAAGATTTCCATGATGGCTGTCATTTGGGCCATACTGAGAGTCAGACTGGCACGATTTTATAAAGAACCAACTTGCCAGCAACATAATTCTTCTAGTGAAAACCACATGTTCATATGACCATTCATTCAAGAGAAGTAACAGTAACAAGAATTTCAAGATGGTCAGTGGCAGCCACATTGGTGGTACCTTTTTCATTAAGGACCAGCTAGACGTCATGTGAAGTCTTTTAGCAAAAACAGAACAGTGATATGACCATCCATTTTGGAATAGTGACAACAATATTTTTAAGATGGCCACTGTGGTCGCCATATTGGATATCTGAGCAGCACCATTTCTTTTTACCATGGGATGAATGTTTTTGTAAAATTTCATGTCAATCCTATAAGTAGTTTAGGAGTAGCAGCGACAACAAACTTGTGTTAACACACACACAAACGACAGCCTACTGAAGAAGGTCAACAGACCATCCAAAATCTCTTCTGGTATATGACCAGTAGAGCTAAAAAAAACAACATCATAATACATGTATCTATTAGTTTACAAACAAATTTAAATAGTTTAAAAACAAATTTATCTTGAGTTGAAAGAAAACAAAATGTCCTATTCGAAGCACCCTCACCACGTTACTGGCTGGTTCCTTGCTGGCCTTTAAGTTCAAAGATGGTCACAAATACTCAACAGCCAAACCATACCATCTTTTATGTAACGAACTGAAATTGTGCATCTACATTTTTATAACTAATGCTATCATTACTTTGTAAAATTAAAAACAGTAATAATCAAAGGTTAAATGCCTGAAGATATGCATGTACACAACATAGAAAAAAGGGTGGGGCCAGTCAGTATGTGCATATGTATTATACATATTAGGAAGCTGGCAAAGAGGAGCATGCCAGAGCTTCTTTTATAACAAATCTAAAAGTACCTAGTGAGACTCTTGACTGTAACTATTCAATGGACACTATTCTAAATGCAAAAATTAATGGATTTTCAGGGTCTGCATGTGACTTTGAAGGAGCTAATATATATGAACATTTAAATATGGAAATAGGATGTTAGAATGATAAAAGTAGTATGGGAACAACCTCAGTGAGAACCCCATTGCATGATGACATACATATAATTGATATGAAATTAAATACAAAAGGTTTTAACATAGGTCACTTAAATATACAAGGTATAGTGGGGAAAATAGACCAGATCAAGTCAATGCTGTCTACCAAGGAAAATAATAAACATGTTTTAGGACTCACTGAAACCAAATTAAATGTTAACAACAATGATCATCTATTTCACTCTCAAAGCTTCAATAAAAGATTAGCAGGGACTGAGACACAGCATGGGGAGGGCTTGTTGTATGTATTAGGGACGATGTAAATGCCGAAAGGCGACTTGACTTGGAGTCACATGAAATTGAGAGTATCTGGGTGGAAATGTTTCAAAATAACGTAAAGTCACTCCTAGTTGGTTTCATTTATAGGCCACCTTCCTCCAAAGCAATTTGGAATGACAACTTTTTGAAACAAATGGAACATGTTCTTGTACAGGAGAAAGAAACATATATACTTGGCAATGTAAATAAGGACCTACTCAATACTCAAACATGGAACAACTGGATGAAATTTATTGAATCATTAGGCCTAGTCCAACTGGTAAATGAGCCCACAAGGGTAATAGAAAAATCAAGCACTCTATTGGTCACATTTATACCAACCTATCAGACAATGTGGCTTGTGTTAATGTACCAAATTGTGGTCTTAGTGACCACTATCCTACTTTTTTGACAAGAAAGGTTAAATGCAAGAGAAATAAGAAAAATACACACAAAACTATCACTTACAGATCGTTCAAAAATGTTAATGAAGAACAATGTCTCAATGACCTATATACAGTTCCATGGAATATGATCCAAAATTTGGATGACTTAGATGAAGCTCTTAGGGTGTGGACTGACTTATTTTTGGATGTTGTCTCTAAGCATGCACCCCTAAAAGTACATTGAGTAGAAAATGAAATCCAACCTAAATAGCTTTAACTACTGAAATCTTAGACGCTATGAAAACACGAGACCAATTCAAGGCTATGGGAAATCATGCGCAATATGAAGTATGGAGAAATAAAATAACAAGTATGATTAAAAAAACTAAAAACACTTATTATCAATCATTGCTCGAAACAAAAGAGCAACACAAACTCCATTTGGAAAGTCTTCAATGAACTCACTGGAGGAACACACAAAGATCACACAAATAAAATTCACTCACTTCTGGTAAATGACACAATAGTCACTGATGACACTGACACTGCAGATGTTTTCAATGATTTTTTCACCAACTTTACCACAAAGTTAAAAGAACCTGTGACAGAAAACAACTTTAATGAACTGAAAAAGATCTGCAGAAGCAAAATCTCTAAGGAGGTATGTTTCTCTATCCCACCAGTATCCAAAAACTTTGTTAAAAAATTTCTCAGTGAACTTTATACCAAGAAAGCTACTGGACTTTATCAGATTGGTCCATGACTCATTAAATCTTCTGCCTCTGCTATTTTTGATAGCATAACATTCATAATCAATTTAAGTATTGCAACCTCATCTGTCCCCAAAATATGGAAAATTGCAAAAGTAACTCCTATTCACAAATTTGGTTCTGCAAGGATGATGCTGATAACTACCAGCCAATCTCAATACTACCAAACTTGTCAAAACGGATTGAAAAACACGTCCATGACTCATTCATGTCATATTTAACCAAACACCTGCTGTTACACCCTAATCAAAAAGGTTTTAGACAGAAACATTCATGTGAGACTGCCTCGATCTCCCTAACTGATGAAAGGCTTCAAGCACTTGACCAAGGTAGAATAATAGGATCTGTATTTGTAGATTTCAGGAAAGCTTTTGACATGGTGGATTATGAAAACCTTTGGAAGAAACTGAACATCTACCAATGTGATGAAAGCACAGTTAGATGGTTTACTTCATACTTAAGTGAGATAACACAACATATTTACATAAATAATGTTCTGTCTATACCTGGAACAATTAGATATGGAGTACTACAAGGCTCAATTCTAGGTCCATTACTATTTATTTTATTTATTACTGACCAACCACTTTTACTAAGGGACTCAATATCATCTACAGATCTCTGTGCCGATGACACAACATTGTTAGACATCCAAAACACATACCATGAACTCGAAAGATCTTTACAGAATGCCCTAAACAAACTGGACAACTGGTGCACATGCAGTGGCACGGTGGTAAATGCTGTTAAAACTAAAATATTACTTATCTCAACACAGCGAAAAAGACAAATCTTGATAGTGATGAACTATGTCTGACATGGAAGGATAAAAAGTTGCAAATGGTCTGTCATGATAGACTACTTGGTGTTTTGGTGGATAATAACCTATCATGGACTGAACATATCAAACATATCAGTAAAAAAGTCAATTCATGTTTATGGCTTCTCAGTAGGATAAGACACTTTCTCCCTGGAAGGCACAGAAAACTAGTTTATAACAGTTACATACAACCCTATTTTGACTACTGTAATACAGCATGGGGTAATTCAAATGATAAAAACATAGCAAACCTGGCACATCTTCAAAAACAAGCATTTGGGCTAATATCAATCCAGAAACAAAGCAAGGAACATTTAGATTGCAAGTTAAAAATACTACCTATTAAAGACCAAATCCGTTTGAGAAAAACCAAATTAATGTACGGGATATCCAATAATAGTGATCCTGAATACTGACAATCACTATTCCATTATAGGCTACCTGGCAATACTCCCCATCTGTGATCCATGTCTATCAAACAGTATAAAATTCCCAAACCAAATAAGGAATTATTTTAAAAAAGTTTCCAATACTCTGGAACTTTTATCTGGAACAGTATTCCAGTTGAGATTAGAAATGCCCACTCTATTTCCTTCTTCAAACCCAATATATCCAGTGGCTTCCGAGATGCTGCTAAAATAAATAAATTCATTTGTATGAGGGCCTCAAGGTGGATTAGTTCTTAGCTAATTGTGTTACCCTCTTTAAATAAAGCCATTATTATTATTATTATTATTATTATTATTATTATTATTATTATTATGTGGGGGGTATTTTTTAAATAAAATTTCATACTGTAACTGCAGGTACTTGTAATTTCTCCTGGACATTCATGATGTACATGTTATCATCAATTTTGCATTTCAGCTGAAATGCCTACTTTATACAACCTTAGTTGTGAAATGGGTATGTCAGGTACATATGATTGTATTCACTATATAATAAATAGCCTCCAATATTGTATGTCAGTTTGGTTCTGGCTTCATCTAAGTAGAATTGCTTCTTGTTCATACTATTTTTCCTGCTTTGTTCAGTCTGTACTGTATTACATATAAGCTGAAAACATTATATCCATACCTTGTATTTGGCCCCTAATTGCTAAGCCATGAGTTTGCCTGGGCTATAAAATATGTTGCTACATGCATTGCTGTTATTATTTTTTTTATTGGCTTAAAGAAATATCCTTGGCAGAACTTCCATACCTACTCCTAACTGGAACCGAAAGAGGTTTTGGCTTGAAAGGTTATTATTTCCTATTTATTTGGATCTGTTCATATTAATTTTAAGGCTAGTGCAAAAACTGTCACTGTGTTCACTATGATTATTGCAGCAGTGCTCACTCATTCAACTCTGAATGTATTAAATTTCAGGTCAACATTCATACAAAAGTTGAATTAATTATGACCAGATATCAACAACAGATATTACAAAAGAAAACAAACCGCTAACAGCAAGTTAATAACCTACTTAATTATATAAATTCTTGCTAAATTTATACAAAATCAATTGCTAAGCAGCAATGTATCTATTACCACCATACTAAGGCCTCCCCATATGAGTTTCCTATTGCACTGGTTTTGAAATTAAGGTACTGGCAGGTATGTAGGGATCTTATTTTTTTAAACATTATAAATATGATAATGATTAGTATATATAATGTACGAAGCGCATCAAGTGCTAGGCTAAACTAGATGCACAAATCAATTTCGGGAATTTGGAGAGAAAAAGTGCTAGGGTCGGCAACGAAAAATAGGGACTATCAGCTGATGGGAAACACACTTATTTTGTTAGCCTATTTTGAATAAAAAGCAGAATCAAAATTTTAGTTCTACTGATGTTGGTTGAAACGTGATGGCAGCCAAGGAATACTTAAGTTGGTTAATCGAGAGATAAATTTCTTTAATAAAATGAAGGTGTTTAATAGCTTACGCCAACATCATAATATTTTGCTTGATTTCGTTAAAGAATCATACTCTGTGCTAAAAACAAAATGGACAGACTGATGCTCAGGGCCACTTTAACTTCAGATTGGGACCCTCCTGCATTCTAAATGAAGTGCAGATCGGGTTTGTCAAAAAAATGTAATTTGCCTGTGAAAGCTCTGATTGTGCTGATGATCTGTGAAAATTTATTTTCATGTTGAAAGACTAGTAAATTATTAAGTATTTATCCCCATGTACAGCCCTCCACCATTATGATGAGTGTCTCCTTATCATACTTCTATTGCAAACTGTAAACTTTCTGTAAAGTGAAACATGTGACCAATGAATGGGGAACAGATTGCCTAGGTTACCCATAATTAGTGCTCAACTGGCTTTTAAATACCTGTGCTTCTAATGGTAGTAGGACAGAAATGTGGAAATTTATTTTCATATTGTTCAAAAACTAGTAAATTATTAAGTATCTATCCCCATGTACAGCCCTCCACCATTATGATGAGTGTCTCCTTATCATACTTCTATTACAAACTGTAAACTTTCTGTAAAGTGAAGCATGCGACCAATGAATTGGGAACAGATTGCGTAGGTTACCCGTAATAAGTGACCACTTGGCTTTAATATACCTGTGATTCTACTTACCTTTTATTTAAAAAAAAAATGATGAAAAACAAAAGGTATATGCACACATTACACCCATGCATTGCAGAAACCAGCCAGAACCAGTCTATTTGATACTGGAACTGTTCCAGCAGTTGCTGCAACCATTGCAATGATGCATGACAGAGTAATGGGGTTAAAGATAACAACAACAACAACAACAACAACAACCTGTTAATAGATTACCTTACTGTTGTAATCTGGAGATTCTAGGTGAAATGTGGGATTTGTTTTAGGTACTTGTATGATGAGTAATAAAGGGATCAAACATGGTCTATGAGGGCTTGATAGTCTTTGATTAAATATCGGCTTTCCTGTGGCGAAGGTGAGATAGAAAAGAAAACCTGACCAAAAAAACTACTTACTTACTATCACTTAAGTATTTTGATTTTTTGGGGGGTCTTGTTTAAATTGCTATGTATGTTGTTGTTCAATACATTTCGAGTTCAAGTTTGATGTATCATAACTGAGCTGTCCCTTGCTCACACTTACACTAGTATAATACAACAATGGTTAAACCTATTAAGTGACACCTACGAACAACATAAAAAATCTTACAACAAACTCTATAAAGCAAGACACAGATGCTAATGAACATCAAAACTGCTGATATTGATCAAGCAATGAGGATTAGTGGTCAGTTATCTGACCTTGAAAACTTATAGACAGCACCACCATTACTGGTCCAGCAGCTGATATACACATATATAAATGTACATTCCAAAGTATGTTTTGGTATTGATCATGGAATTAAAATTTGGTTTGACAACAATTCCTCAGTTGAGAAAAGAACTAAAGAAAATAAATCCGAGGATTTTAGGACAAAAGAATGAGCTGCTTGAAAGGTTTGCATGTTAACGTGCATCTTTTAACACATGTTACACAATGTTATTAATGAAAGCGAAAGCAGAAATTCTTCAGAAAAGGGTTGCTTATAAAGTTATTTTACTATCCTAATGTGGTTCTGTGGTAGAGAACACTCATCATTAAACCAAGGCCAAGGGACTAATTTGTAAAGAAAGTGTAATTTTATCTCCTTAAAGTGAAATATTAAAGATTTTAAACACATCTGTACTCTTCGAACGTGCAGAGGTGTCAAGTTTACTTCAGAAGGACTCCAAAGTTACACCAGCTAAACAGTTTACATAAAAGTGAATGCATTTTCCTACTATGCTCCTTATTACTTTTTAATTTTTATATTGATGTACAGATTAGACTTCCAATCAGATATAAATTAATATATTACTATCATATGTTTACTGAGATGTTCATTTTTGAAATTTTAGATGTCTGGCTAGACCTCTCAATATGTACTCTTTTAGTACTTATTTTTCTGTCATTCAAATCTACCCAGGCACACTATAATACATATTCAGCATAATTAAAGAAATGTCAACCTCACAATTCAGTCTAGGAAGTGTTTTGGTGAATATGAAAGTCAATGGACAGAACAGACAGCACCAAGTTTGCCAAATCATTTAATGTCATAAATGTAAAGTCTGCACCTATTGAACATAGGCGCAAACATGAGGTGGTCACTGAACAGAGGTACATGGAGGACTTAGTGAATTCAGTACAACCCTACAGACTTGTGGTCTCCAAAGATCTTTCATTTCTGGTTGCGTCACCTGACGGTTTTGTAAATATAACTCACACTGTGGAAGCTATGTCCATATTAGTCAAGGGATTAAATAATGTCACCACTCTATGTGCCATATTCAAAACTTAAAAGTAGACATCTGTTTCCCCAGAGGGAGAGTCACTCCTTGATAAAAACCATGACCATCTTTTTCAAATTCAAGGATAACTTTTTGCACTGGTGCACAGACATATATTTTGTGTGTAGAGTCTATAACGTTCAAGTCATGGGCATCAAGTACTCTGACTTTTATAGGAATGAAACATTCAGAACTGAAATGGTCAAAGAGTTTAAATTTTTAAGAAAATCCCATTTCAAATCGGAGCTTTTTGACAAACATTTTTATAAGCCATATTTGAAGTGAATGCTCATCACTGCATCTATAGCCAATATATTCTGAACTCAAATAAAAGACCTAAAGAACAACTGTTTTAATCCTATTTATTTCTAGCACATCCTTTTCAAAACCATGACTGCAAGCAAATAATATAATATACACATATATTGGATAAATAGCACTTATGCTTGTTTTGAAACAATACCAGTTCTAAAATTACACCACATAAAACAAATGAAAATTATTTCTGATGGCAATTTCGACTCCATACTAGTCAAGGGATTTGTTAAAATTTAAATGTTCTGACTAGACCTATCATTCTTTCAATATGTACTTTTACTACTTATTTACCTAGTCACACAGCAACACATACTCTACATAATTAAAGAAATTTTAATTTCTTAATTCAATCTAGGAAGAGTTTTCTTTGTTTATGATCGAAGGTAACTACAAAGGTAATCCGACTGATGGACCAGTAGTGGTGGTGCCATCTAGGTAGTAACAATAACTTGCTACTATATACCATTGGACATCAGGACCTGGAGGAAAACATTGCTTTACTTGAAATATTTTGAGATCGGAAAAAATAAGAAAGTCAATTTAATATGATTTCATTGATTTCTTTTCATATTTGAAGTACAGCAGATTCAATGCTGTGACAAATAATAGTTTAAAAATAGGGCAATTTTGAGCGCATGGAAACTGGAGTCAGAGCTTCTGATTTTTTTTATAAAAAGTCACCAGCCCTGGGCCAGTGTCGGCAAATGTTTTTATGGGCACTGATACCCCAACTACAACTGACTTTGGCATCCCTAGACATCCATCACATTTCAACCAACTAAAATGTATGTAAACGAACTTGCAAACACATCCACTTGTTTGTGTCAGAATTTGATTCCATCAGGAAATGTGTGTATGTGTGTGTGAGTTACCTTTTCAATGTAGCTTTAACATTTCTGTCATATCGCTATGATGTCTGCAGCGTGGCAGTTTATAGTGATGTATAGCAATGAGGCATCATGCCAAAGACAAATAGGATCACGTCCCACCCAGTCACATTCTCCTGACACCAGGCCAACCAGTCCAAGCACTAAACTCTTAATGCTGAGCGCCAAGTGAGGCAGCTGCTATTACCATTTATATAAGTCTTAAGTATGACTCAGCTTGGGTTCAAACCCACTACCTCCAGCATCTGAGGCAGATACTCTAACCACTTAGGCCACCAGAACGGTCTCCATCAGAAAACACAACTTCAGAGTAGGCATAATCAGACTAGCAAGCATACTTTAATCTATGGAGAAGTGGCAATATGGGCTGCCGAGTGTGAGAGATATTCTTGAAAATTTGGCATCTAGTTACCCTGTCAGTCAACCAGGGAACATGCTACTCAACACTGTTTATTTTGTAAGAAGGACCCATACAACATCAATATCAGGGTGGACACCTTACATTGTATTATTGGTATTAAGTGTACAAAAATTCCCACTACTTACAATTAAAATTTTACTGATATTTTTCTTACATGTGAGAAACCTTATAATTCTTGGCACCACAGACACTCATTTTTCGTTGCGTACAATTTGCCGACAAATTATATATAATAACCCATATGTTATTTGGGTGTAGGATAAAATCCCCACAAAGAAAAGAAGGATACGACATAATCCTCTCCGCCAGAACATGTTTTTTAACTTTTTAAACCATCAGAAATATACTAGCCAATTTTAAGATGGGACAGGAGAAAAAAAAGATATTGGAAATATTAATATTTAATTTAATTATGGAATTTTATGTTTATACAACAATATTATGGCTCAGATTGTATGTACTTCACAAAATAAGTCAAATACAGTAAACTCGATTCTTAGTCCATCTCTATGCTAGGAATGCTCTATTTCCAGTGGATATGGTACACTTTAAAAACGCAAGTGTTAAAGAACAGCTGAAGGATTTAATGCGATGGATTAAAAGTGTGTATAATGCTGCTTATAAAAGTGAGGTGAAAAACACGTGCATGCAATAAGTCCTTAAATCATTAGGCATTTTAATCTCCTAATCTGTTATAGTTATGATCTAACATCTAACACGCACACAAAATTTATCTACTCAAAGGAGGCCCACACTAAGCTTCAGAATCAAATGGTCCAAGGCAACACAAAAAGATGTATATTTGTGTTGGTTAAAAAAAAAAGTTTAAAAGGGGATAAACTTATACTGGGGTTGGCAATTATGTCACGTATTTTACTTTTAGAGGGTGGGAGGTGGGTGTTGTCCTGGGGTATTTTATCTGCACCCGATATTATTTATAGGTAAACTGCCCTACGCTAAGCAACGATACGAGACCCACACCCACCCCTATAACGGTGTGGCATTTTGCAGTATCTCCAGCACTTAAATTGCATGTAGATTTAAATCAAAAACCAATCTTTAATCTACAGTATACACTCTATCTAAGAATGATGCAAGTCACTGTGAGCTATTTTGGCCCAGTTTGCAACAGGAGTTAACGTTATTGACGGATTCCACTACAAGCAACAGTCACATTCAATCAAATTCCATGATCAACCAACCTCTTCCATACTTTGGAATATTCATCCTACTGGCTACACTGCTAGATCCATGCTGCATCTGCAAACCCCTGTATTATATCTGCAGTAGTTACAATGTGCTTTGTGTAATGTAACTGCAAACCCTCGATTTTGTTTTGAGAATATCGATACAGATTGTCCGGAAGCTGACTAGGCCTATATATAAGCATGCGCATTACGCTCCAAGGAATCACTTCGGAGGTTAAACCTAGAAGTGTGCAAAATATCGAGCTAATATGTGGGGCTATGTTATTCATTATCTATGCTTACGGTTCGATACGTAAGAGCGATGATGATAAAAAATGACCTTAAAATCTATTTGAGTGATATAAACATACACGCTATCAACAAAGATATACGTAGTATACATGATGTCGCCGAAAGGTTGCACCGTGAATATATATTAAAAAATTAAAATGTAAAAGATCTACTTATCTTTTTAAATAAAGCTGACTTAAAAATAAGTTTTAACCTTATTAATCTGTCATTTATATATATCAAGTGGTTAATACACTTTTATTTTTACAGAAACAGTAGAAAATCTTGTTTGACTTTCGGGCGACACTAGATATATCCTTTAGGCGACTGCAGTCGCCTAAGGTTGCTCGTATGTGGACCACAGGTTGCATTTTTGCTAATATATATATATATATATATATATATATATATATATATATATATATATATATATATATATATACATACATTCTTATATACACACGATGAAATTTAATACAGAACGTTCAGTGAGACAGGATTATTCCTTATCGATGATATTATATATAATAGCAATAGAAGCGCTCCAAATAAAAATACATAACAATAAAAATATTAAGGGAATGGAATTAAAAATGGTGTTCCGATGCCTACCCCTTCAAACATTTAGGAAAGGAATTTATGGACTTGGGGAAAGCAATAGGATCTAAAATCAAGCATGCAATAAAGTGAAATTCTGTTAATAGTTAACGGCGGGGGAACCACCCTGGACTCAAACCAGAACTTGTAACAACAC